>WSLO01000278.1:0-21036 GCA_019677385.1 Ceratobasidium sp. 392
GACACCGACGAACTCGCCCTCATTATATACATAAGAGAGCCACAATCAAATCTACATATACAAACAGATGGTGCGATTGTGAGTCATACCGATATTTGCAACGCGAGTTGAAATACATCTTTGGTCAGCAATCCAGAGCCTTCCATAAGTCATGTGATATAAATATGCCGAGAAAGGAAACTGTTTCTGGAAAATGTTAATAACCCAGAATATATTCTAGGAAGTCGTGTCAGGTCATGACAATACTGTATATTGTGATTAGGGTATGGTTTTTAATTCGCTGGGACTTGTATACTGTTTGTGAGTGTGGTGTATGCATATGGAGACGTTTATAAGCATGCGTGAATACACAAAGTCATGTGACATTGGGTTTCTGTCTTATACCAAAAGTGGAATTTGTGAACTATACATTTATGTACAACTAGTAGAACTTGAACGCCTTAACACAAAGCTTACCAGTGACCTGTACTTGATTGGTAGGCTTAGTGGCACTAGCCTGTGCAGGTTCACCTCTCCTTTCAGCTACTCCAGGGATTGGATGATCACTGAGAAAATCAAGTAATAGTGGCTCCCCAAAGGTCCACCCTATCAGCCTTGGCCAGCTAGAATCCTTTGCCAGAGCCTCGTTCTAGTACATCAATCTTGTTGTCAAACCTAACATTCCATTCCCAAGAGTCTAGAGCGCTGTCCACAGCTTCAGGAGCTTGCTCTCCTTTGCTTGTATCAGTGTCAAGATATTCAACTTCGTTGGAAGTGTCTGACGGCTCAGCAGCGGGTGTCTGGGAGGTTCATCAGGAAAGATGAGGTTTTTGATTCAGGGCTCTAGGGATTAAATTCAGCTAAATTTGCTAAATTTGCCTAAATTCAACTAAATTCAGGAAATTGATTTTTATTCAGCCAAATTTAGTTGAATGCTTGCACAGCCACATCTAATCAAAAAAAACCTCCTCAAATTTTGCCCAAATTTAACCCAGTTTTGACCAAATTTTGGGGGGTAACTGCTTGGGGGGCCTGAATCCCCCAAACATTTTTACTCACCTGAATTCACCTGAATGAAAAACAGACTTTTTTCCTGATGTTTGACAATATCAGACAGGTCACAAACTTGCACTGTTGGTGCAGGACAGCGCTCTTGACCACAATTCTGTCACATTATTAACTGTTAGTATCAGAATTTCATTTTGATTAGACCATGACCACCTTAAGATGCTGTTTGTGCTGCTTGACTTGTGTCATATACACAAGTGTGCTTGTTTTTTGTTGGCTGCAGTTGGGTAAGTTCAACTTGGTGAAGTTTGACACAGTTTGCTCCTTGGCCATTGAGTTTGGTAAAAGCAAGTAAATCTTGATTGCAAGATACAACAGAACTACAGTGTTGAAGTGTCAAGACATATTCTGCCAGTATGACATAGGTATTTTGGAGTCTGAGTACCGATCAAACAGTGAGCGGTGTTGGATATAACTAGCAAACTCAGTCTTAAGTTCCTCTAATATTGACTCCAGTGTAGTGAATGAATGAAGAATGTCCTGCAGTAGGCGCCTGGAGTTGATCTTGTGGGCTGGAAGAACTTTGCATGTCAGGAAAAACTTGGTATTGAATTTGACCCTGTATTTGAAATTTAGCTAAATCTCATAAATTCACATAAATTCAAATATGTTGTTTCTAGGAGACAAAATCATGACATGTTTGGGGTGCACAGCCACACTAAATTCACTAAATTCACACAAGTGTACATAAATTGAGATCCCTTCCTCATGAATATAGCTAAATTTGGCTAAATGAAAAGGGGGGGTAGTAAGTCCTGTAAGTCCATAGATTTAGCTAAATTTGCATGTATTTAGCTCAATGAAAGTTCAGCTTTTTCTCTGATGCAGAGATATGCACCAGCAATTGAGTAAGCTGGACACATAGCACAAAGATCAGCATTGGGTGCAGGTTGCAAAGGAGCATTGGAGGAACATGAGGGGAGTGTGATGGTGGTAGCCAGTGGACTGATGTTTTTAAAAGCAAAAAGTGCTGAGCAAGGAAATTCTAGGCTAGGAATTATGAGATGTGCAGCATGAAAAAAAGAAAAACTCACAAGAATCCAAGAATAGACCTGTTACATACACACAACAATCAGGTCGTTCAATTATTTGTCCAATGCGTGCGTTGACAATCCCACAAATCTCTGTGATGGTGTCATCAGAAGGTATGAGCTCGCTGTGCCTTACTTCATCAGTTGAGGTATCACCCCATGCAGCCTGGCATGCAAGCCAAAACAAGAGGACATTGGCAGGAGTAGACTGGCTCAACTCTAAACACTTTGTGGCGCGTGCAATTAGCTCTAACAAAGCCTTCTCCTGCAGAAGGAGGTCGGCGAATTGCCGAACTGCTAGTTTGTCCAGCATCCAGGCTAGTGAGTGTTTCTGTTACTAGATTGTTAGCATATATGTGCTCTTAAATACTCTAGATGACTTACATTGTTCACCTGGATGACACCTGACTTGAGGAGATCAAGTATTCTCCCAATGCAAAGTAAGAAGGCTCCAATTGCATAGAATAGTGTCAAGAACTGAGTGTCATTCATTGCTACTAGACCCTGATGATACCAAGCATAATCCACCATGCTTTGAGATGATGAGCAGCACATGATGATTTGCCAAAGAAGCAAACAACAGCACACCATTTTGAGTTGGTGTCATGGTAAAGCTTGAGATTCCAGATATTTTTTGCTGTGTTGTTCATGTGGTAGCATGGATCCAGGAGTATGATAGTGTATGGAAATTTATTAGCCAGAAGCTTGTGTGCAAGTCAAGTATTCCTGTGCTGTCTAAGGCAACACCAGAGATACGTTTGGGGCAAACTTCCTTGATTGCCTGTAGAACACATGTACTTAGTTCTCATAAGTAAAAAAAAAAATCACACACCTTGGGCAGCAGAACCTTAAGATGCTCGCCGGTATGTGATTTTCCAGTAGCCTTGACTCCAAACAGCAGGTGAGCCTCCCAATTGTCAGAGGTTGTAACATGCACAGTATAGATCAATTGGTTTGCTTGTGTGGTGGTGCCGTCAAAAGAAAGTGTCAAATGTGCTCTTCAATAGACTTGTTATGGACATAGGCAGCCCGAGATGGAATTAATGCGTGTGCAAGCTTTGAGCTGCTGGCGCCTGTAATGTTTGGGTCCAAGTGATCAATGGTTGCCTGCCAATAGTCTGAATCCACAATGTTCGGTGGGAGCGATAGGCAGCAGACAAGACGTAGAACATTATAGTTGTGCTTCAAGGTGCGCTTCTTGCAACCTTCTCTTTGAACAATTGAATAGACAGATGGCTGAGAGCTTTTTGACATTGATTTGGGAGTGGATCTATTCAACTCTAGAGCTTTGAGTTGAGCTGCAGGTGACTAAGAATCTGCTGCAGCAGCTGCACACTCACATAGCTTGGGGGGGAACTAATCACATACTCATAGCATGAGGGAGCATACAATTGTTGGAACAAGGTTCTGCTGCCAGAGCACTGCCAGCACCTCTTCCTGGGATCCATGATAACTTTGCATGAGATAGCCAAGAGATTGAGCAACGGGTCAGGCTTAGGACCTTTATTGCTTCTGACTACAGCTCACTCACACAGCTTCTTTGGATCAAATTTAAACAAATAAAACAGCGAATCTATCAGTTGGTCAAGTAGCCAATACAAAGTCAGCTTACAGTCCCTACAGTACAGCTCACCATCTTCTGCGCCAGCTCCTTCACCTCTACCTTCTGCTGCTTGACCTGGGCAGCAGCATGAGCCTTGCTTTTGAGAGCCTTGTGTTTAGTGGTGTTCTTAATCACTGTTCTCACAACCCGCCTGAGGTCGTTGGTGAAGCTTCAGGCTTTTTAGCTACCTTCAAGTCATGCTGAGAGGAGGGTGGTTCTTTCCTGAAGCAGCAGCACTGTCAGAGCTCAGCAGCCTTTGTTGTCTGTTCTTGGTGGGTTCTTGGATGCCCCACCCCTGAAATTTTGTATAGGTGTAGAATACTGTGACTTCCATTGCCTCAGCTACAAATTGAACCGTGGAAACTGCACGATGGCCGGAACCAGATGCAACAAGAATTATTCCACCCACATTGTTGCCCCACCCTCACCCGTTTCACTCTGACAGAGGGCCCTGATGATCTTCTAGCCACTACCACTGGACTCAGCATGGTTGATAGCCTACATGGACACTCATGCCTGCTTCTTCATCTAATCCTGGTGTAGCTGAGCAGCAGCTCTCTGGTCTCTGGTCTACAAGAATACACCGGGGCTGCTGGCTCAGCCAAGTTTTGGGCAGATGACCTGGAACAGGGACCACAGGGGGAGCTGAGCCACAGATATAGCTGGCATCTGAAAGCAAGCTGGTTGAGTCACCCCTTATGGCTCAACAGCAGACACAAGTCCTGCTCAGCGGTCTACCCCAAAACCTATTGTAAAAACTGTTGCGCTGTGCAGCTCACAACTTCTGCTACACTGAGTCAAACAAGACCAAACAAATTGTGGCCTATAGCACAGGAGCACAGCTACAACCCGGCATCACAAGAGCTTATGCAATCGGATAAATCTCATAGAGCATTGGCTGCAGTGGCGTGGCTAGGTTTTCATGATAAGTGTTGGGGCACACTGTACACTATCTCATTTGGGACAGGGTCCATGTGTGACTCATACCTGGTCATGGTCATGTGGCGGTTCAACTGCATAATGTACGCGTCCGTAGATAGAAAAACAAGTCCAGTTCTTCTTCAGGAACAGGTCAACAACATTCTGCATAACAAACATGGGTTTGGCTGTAGGAACCACATTAATTGCAATTGGTATGCATGTGTTATGGATGCTAACGTTATTGCATCAGAGTCCAGACTCGCAATTTACCTATCTCCGGATTTAGTCCCGCTTTTCTGTATTTTCGATGCGTTGGATTTGCTATTATTTGTAGCTCTATAAGTGATACAAAATCCTATCTCTCTTTAGGCATTTATTTCATATTTTTAGCTTAAAAACTAGTTGAGATATGCAGCATACAACTTAAGCGCCCATAAGTTGAGCCAATTACTAACTTGTGTTGCCTATAGCTCCATAACGGCTTGAGCTATCGCTTAGCTGTCTTTTGCGTAAGATACCTGGGCCACGCGCGCACCCGATTGCCCAGTTACTAAGCAATCCATCAAGGCTTCGCCGAGATGTGTCTGGTGGCAACTGATTGATCTGATTGGACAATAAATCAGATCAATCTCACCATTCATCATCTCCACCTTCTAAGTGGCTCATCAGAAGCTTCTATGACTCATGATAGCTAAGATCTCACCACATGTATATTGTACGATGTCTCAATATAATTTTCGACCAATGGCATCGCAGGGATCCCTCATTCTAAGCCACTAATTGCCCAGTCATTGCTCTAAACCGCCTACTTATGATAAGGGCATGCCCATAAGTAGCAGTACCCACCCTCTTTCACAATGGCTTAGTATGCGTGCACTTGTTTGCTTGATCAAGCCCTCCCTCGGGGTATAAAAGGACCCCTCAGGAGCGCTTTCAAGCCCACCTCTTCACTTTACTCACAAGTTTGCATGGTTCCCAGCTGTGGCTTTGGTTGTGTTTTCTCATTAGATCTTTGTGTGATTCCCTTGTGTGCCTCAAGAAGTGCCTGACTCAGCGTATACATAAGTACTCCTAAACAGTGAGAATAAAGTACCCAGTTAGTTGAGGAATTAAGTACGCATCAGGCGCTACCCATCAACTCCCATGTCTTAACACCTTAAGATATCTTAAGCCTAGTATACAGTTCGTCCAAGCGACTAAGATTGAATTAAATATAAATTATTTAAGGGAACTCTGCCAAGTAGCTCCGCTTTAAGATAACACAAATTTAATCAGTTTACACTGTGAACGATTAAGATCTTTAAGTTAGTTATTGATGATCTGAATATTCTAAGTGCAACTTGTCCTAGATACAAGTAGTACTGTACGCATTAGGTTGACTCCACTCTCTCCTAGCTTTTAAGCTCTGTGTTCCATAGTCTACCCCGATCCGTAACAGCATGGTTGCTGCAATCTGCGCCGGTGACCTCAATTGAGGCCTGTTGGGTTTGAACAGATAGGTGGGGCTAAACACAAGTGTGTGCGTTAGAAAAAACAGCTTGCAGAAAGAAAAGCATGACCTGAGATGTGTGTGGGTGTAGACAAGAGCTGGCTGGCCAGACAGGAGTGCAGTTGCAATGAAAGAACATGACCTGTATTATGTGGTGTGGGTGAAAGCGGCCTCACGGGTTACAGCTGCAATGGAAGAGGGCAAGGTCAATGGCCCACACAATGATTAGGCAAGTTGAGAACTACCGGTGAAAAATACATATCAATAATGGGGCGGTTTGCTGCATCCATACCAGCCATTGTACGTGTGAGACATGCCTGGGTGGCTGCATCCTCTGTAGTGCTGAGCCCCCAGTTTCGAAAATTCTGTTAACCGGCACCTTCTGACCCTGGAGACACAAAAAACAGGCATCCCAAAGCCATTGTGGTGCCGGAATCGACCAGAAACAGTCATATCAGGCCTGTAAACCCAGAGACACCAGGATATTTCAGCAAACACCGCCACATAGGGATGCTATGAGTATTGTCAGATGCGCATGATTTCTACTGGTGCTCAATATATTTTCTCAGTGAGATACAGCCAAAACATTGTCAGGGAATGATGTTGATGAGCCACTGACATATCAAATTCTTCATTCCTGCCACAAATTGAATGTTCTCAGGCTTTGCAGATGCTCATTGTTTTACCTATTACACCTATATGTATCATATCATGAGGATGCAATAACTGCATGAGAAGTGGCGCGTTTACTGGGTTTGAGATCCAGGAACCTGAAACAGCACTGAGAGACCCAGCCATAGAATGCCCTGTCCCCACATGCAAGCCATCTGAAATCTAATAAAAGAGTGTATAGACAAAAAGTTGGACCATTTGAATTATGGAAGTGGGTGAACTGGGGGAAAATGTCCCAGGGGTGGCTGAAACCACCAAAGATCATGCATGCTGCACAGCCCAATCCAAGGGGTTTCAGGCATTTCTGATGGCTCAATAGACTCAGAGCGGTTGATGACTCTAGTATGCATGTGTATCATCACAGGCAAAAAGGGGGGAATAACATGTGCTGGTGGTGTAGGTCTGCAACTGGGGTTGGGTAGGAAACATTGAGGACCAAGTACTGGTTCAGTATGTTCTAGGGCAGCTATAGGTTGGATACTGAATGATATATAAGTTTTCAGACCCCCTGAGAATGATTCAACTATTTTCAGAGTCCGGAACTGCCTCAGTGAGGCTGCAGAGGCATGAGCGCACCTGAGCGATTATTTTCTAAGCAAGATTGGGTTAGCGCTGTGCCAGATACTAATGTATACCATACATGAGTCATACCATTGAAAAGCCGTGAATTCTATGCATTTAATGAGCACCTCATAAAGACTTGAATGCTAGATCTCAAAGATGTCAGTTGTGCTGCACACTGCATAGATTATTTTTTGAACAAAGAAGTGACAGCAACACATCGTACGAAATTATCTCACAGATATAGAATACAGCGCTGAACTCAGAAGACAATGCAAATTCTTTCAAGCTATGAATGAACAGAATATGGTGGGCTTGTGGAGATGAGACACGAAAACCTGGCAAAAGTGCCATCAACTGCATTATCACAGAAAACCGGGCCCTCAGTGCTAGTACAGTGCCAGTAGGGGGTTCCCTAGGCAAGAGCTGGGGTCCCAGCATTGATTTTTGACAAAACACGATGGGCCCAGGTGTAATCCTCTGCCGTTGCAAGCACCTGGATTGCTGTGAGGATGCCTCACGCAGCAGTTGATGCTGGGGAATGGCTGCAACCAGCCTGGTTGTTGGGCACCCATAGGCTCTTGCTTCTGAACAAGATTGTGATTGGGTGTGTGCTGGAACAGATGGTGGACGCAGGTGGCACGCATTGAGAGCACACTCAAAGTGGAGTTGGGTCCAGACTGGAATTGGGGCCGGAATTGGGTTCAGAAGGGTTGGGGTTGGGTTGGACAGCAATGGCCGCTGTACTACCACACCCCTCTTGTGTAATCCTCTACGTGCTGGCTCACAATTCTCGCCCGTGGCTGCAAAGCATTCATCAGGGGTCCAGTGCTGGACGCGCATACTACACAAAGGCAGGACCTCATTGTAACAGGTTTTTCAAGCCTGGCAGGGGTTGCAACAATGGTTGCTTTTCCTTTCCAGGCTGATGTGATTCGTCATCCATGGGGTGGTCTGGGACCTTGTTGTCACAACCCAATGAAGCTGGAAAAGGGTGGACGGCGCAAAGACCTGAATATGACACAAGAAACACTTCTGTCACAGTGGGAACTCAAGCGCAGCGTTGTACAAGGGGAATCCAACGAGATCAATTGTTCTCGAGTCAACAAGAAATATTGACTCTGTGCACTTATGCAAAGCTGAGCAGTAGAGAAGAATACATGCAAGGCCAACAGTCATAAGCGACAATGACAATTAAGCAACGCTTAGCGTTGCCAGCAAGCGGGAGATACACATGTACAGCGCAAAGAGAAGCAGAACAAGCATGTCCAAGCGAGCGCTAAGCACAAGCGACAGAAGAATGGGAGAAACACATAAAAAACAGACAAGAGCGCCGTGGCAACAACAGAGGGGAAAGTAAACAAGTCGAACCTAGCACACGTCACACCAAGGGTTGTGGCACTTGTCTGACTGGCTGTTGGGAACCTCATCCAGCACACCGTCTTGTACAACATGCATGTTGCCCGTGGGGTGGTTGCCATTGTCACTCCCTTGGTTGGGAGTGTCCTGGCCGTCAATGGCCTTGATGCTGCCTTGAACATCGTCCTCAGTTGCATTGGCCATGTCCTAGGTGACATGCAGGGTAGAGCGGTAATGTGGGTGTGTGGAGATAAAAAGGCAGCAGCAGCGTATGCAAAAGAAACAGAAGGGGAATGAATAGGCAGCCATCTGGTGCATCCTGTTCCCCGTGCAGCGCTGCTAACCGTCCTCAAGTATTCAGCTTGGTCAACCTTGTGATGTTGGCAGGTCGGAACATACCAGCAGTCATGCAGATGCATAGTCAGGGCATGTGACGCCCTGGCACCTGTGCTGCAGCCCAGTACAGGTTTTGCACCTCTGCAGGCTACGATGTGACCCCTCCTCTCTTTGAAACTGGGTGATCTGTTCAATGGCACTCTTATACCTCTACCACCAAAGTTGCTCTTAGGGAGAAGAGGAATACAAAGTGGATCAGATGCATGACTCTCAGCACCAGCAAGATACCCTTAAATTTAATGTCAGTTGAAAACAGTATGGCCCAGAAGAAAGTACATGCGAACTGTATGAACATCAAACAAATGCCAAGGAAAAGCTACAACTCTTCCACAGACTTCACCCAAAGGCTCTTAAAGACCTTGAGACCTAGACAGAGGGAAGTGTCATGACCTGACAAAGCTTCCTAGAATACACACTGAGATTCACATTTTCCAGTAACAATGTTCTTTCTTGGTTTGTTTACATCGGATGACTTATGTGATGTCCTGGATCAATGAATAAGATGTGTTTCAAGTCTAATTGCACATACCATTATGACTTGGTACTGCACAATCTGTTTGTACATGAGGATTTGATCATGGCTCACCTATGTATCTACGGTGTGCCCCAAAAGTGATCGTAAAAACCTAACCAGACTGTTGCAACTGTTGTGCCATGACAACTATATGCTTACATAGGCCAAGCTCATCATGTGTTAGAGCTGAGCTTCTGAGCTATAGAAGGCATGCTGTTTGGTTCTGTTTGGCTCAGTATAGCAGGAGATATGGCCAGTAGAGTGCAGTGGTTTTTATGATCAATCTTGGGGCAGGCATAGCATCTGGAGCAGTGGCTACTCTAGCTCCATGCACAGTGCGCCTGGCAACCTGCAGCTTAGTGTACACAGTGATGTATGTGAGTGCTATCCTTGGTACTGCTCTCATAATGTATAATCAAACCACTGCTGTGCTAGGGCCCAGACAATGGTATGGATATGCCAGCAGCTGTATGATGTTGCTCAGTGCACCAGGCAGGAAACACAGATGCCAATGCCAGTTGTTGCGGGGGCTCTCAGGCATGCCTGATCCAGTGGTGGTACTTGCAGGGCAAAATAGCCTGCCTGCGCAGCTGGAACAGCCATACCTTACTTGGGCTGGGGGGGCTGAACACCGGTATTGCAGCTGACATGCATTTTTGCGGGGGAGATTGAAGCCTCAGTGGAAGCCCTGAACCTTAGCTTCCGATCGACTACTCTTGCTGGCCAATACTTGTCTGGGATCAGACAACGAATCTGTGTTGTAACAACAGTCTGAGTGTGGTTGCAATGATATGCTGCAAGGATAGTATAAGTGGGTTAAGGGCTAGAGAAGGAAGCAGTCGCACATAGTAGTGAGGAGAGGGTAAGCCAAACTTTTAGCAGTTAGGTTAGAGAAGGTTGTTGAATGTGTAGTAAACTAAGCTTCACGGAGTTGTGAGTATGTCAGTAAGCTCAAAAACCAGAGATTACATGTGCAAACCTATCTGACCATCGGAATGGTGAAGCAGGTTTTATAGACATACAAGTATAGGAAGGCTGGTGGAGAGTAAGGTGAGCCCATGTAAAGGCAGGTGTATGACTATGTTTGACAGTGTTGAATGACCGGAAGACCCTGTAGCAACAAACACTCAACTTGATACAATAACCATGCCTCAAAATGCGCACAACACATACTGTTGCACCAACACCAAGAACAGAAACTTAGGCACGCTGCTGCAACCACTGCTAGTCAAGATCCATATGCTTACATCAGCTGCAGTCTAGCCAGTCCATCGCCGCCCCTTCATGCCACATTTGGCAGGTTGCTTAGCAACGATCGGTCTAGCGTAGCAGAGAACATGTGCTGTGCACAGCAACAGCCTTTACGATGGGTGTTCGGACAGACCACCCAGCAAGGCTTGCACCCACTAGTGGGCCATGAAGAGGAGGTAATCTGGCTTGCTCGACACTAATGGGCTTATCTTCACCTCTGGTCCAGGTTCCAAGCCGTCCAGTCAAAGCCACACTGAGCTGGCAAACGCATACCAGAAATCAGAGACCTGCAGCTTAATCCAGTCAGCACAGCACAAGAATAATGTGGGAGTTCTCATCTTGGTATACAGGCATGATAATACACTGGCATCAGATTTAGGATCTGTAAAGTCACTTTGTCAGCCCAAAACAGGTGTGCATGGGGTGAACGTGAGCGTTAAAAAACTGTCGCTGCATTTGGTGTGGGTACTGAAACAGTCTTCATAACTCAGTTTCTGACCCAAGAGGTAGGTGGCGCCGTCCCTACAGCTATGCCTGGTTTCATTGGTATGCAGGAATACAACCAGTCTGCAAGCTCAGCATGGCTTTGGCTGGATGGCTGGGAGCCTGGACCAGAGGTGGAGATAAGCTCATTAGTTTAAAGCAAGCCAAATTACCTTCTCTTCATGGCCCACTAGTGGCTGCAAGTCTTGCTGGTGGTCTATCCCAACGGCTATCGTAAAGGCTGTTGCGGTGCACAGCACGTGTTCTTTGCTACGGTAGACTATGCTTTACCAAGCAGCTTGCCAGATGTGGCATGAAGGGACGGCGATGGGATGGCTGGACTGCAGCTTATGTAAGCATATGGATCCTGTATAGCATTGGTTGCAGCAGTGTGCCTAAGCTTTTGTTGTGTGTTTTGTTGCAATTGCATGTAAAGGGTAGCAGTGACCAGACTGCCCCTGAGCCTTCCTTTCCTAAACATGTGACAAGGTGGGTTGTTTAGTCTATTTACCCCTCGCGGTTATTGTCGCCAGCCGCTGGCTGGCAATCTACTCCGTGGGAGCCTATACATATGAGTTATACATGTTCTCATTCACTGTCAGACTGCGCCTGTATGCCAAACGACCCATCTGGGTTGCCTTTGGCCCCGTCCCTGTTTACGCCACACTCAGCCTTGGATAGTGGCACCACAAAAAATGCACGGTACAATGGTTCAACTGTGTGCTATCACTCAGAAGCAGTTGCTGTAAGGTCCTGGCAGCAATACAGTCACTACTATTTGATCCTTGATCAAACAACCTGTCTTGTTTGGGGAGTGTGTGCAGAATTTATCCTGGGTCTTCAGAAATATATATGTGACTCCCTGGGGTGCCACAGGTGTAAGTCTAGTGGACCAAACCAGAAGTTTCACAACCCAAAAAGCTAGACCGGGGTGGACGGCACAAAGACCTGACAATAAAGCAAGAACCACCTGTATGTCAAAGGGAACACAAGCGCAGCATTGTATAAAAGGGGACCAGCAAGGTCCAACATTTCGGGTCAACAAGAACGATGTACTCTTTGTATCAATGCAAATCAGAGGACTAAAGACCAATGCATGTGCAATCAACAGCCATAAGCAACAATGACAACTAAGCGACGCTTAGTATCCCCAACAAGAGAGCGATGCACATGTACAGAGAAAAGCGATGCATAGTAAGCGAATCAAAGCGAGTGCTAAGCACAAACAATGGAAGAATAAGAGAAACACATGAAAACCATATACAAGAGCTGTAGCAGCGAGAAGGAGGGAAGTGAGCAAGTCAACACAGCACAGGTCACCAGGGTTGTGACAAGAAGGCTGCATGACCTGTTATATGTTTGATGACTTTGAATTTCTGGTGCCTCCCCTCCTCAATGGCATATATCAAGTTCGCCACTTTCAGGTACTTATTACCTCTTTCATGACACTCTGCTGGTCAAGATCCTATCCCTAGAGAGTGGTGAACTTACAGAGGATGTATCAATGATATGACAATTCTTGTGTGGGTCAAACAGACCTAGGAGAAGTATGCGAAAGTGTCGGACATGATGCAGAGGTGTGCAGGCACAATTGAATGGTCAGCCTCACATGATTGAACCTTTGAATACAATGAATGCTTCAATCAACTTCATATAGTAGAAAGGTCAACTCAGATTGCGTTCAAAATGGGCAACCACGGCGTCTCCAGCCCTCTGTTTTGCATACCGGCCTTGGTGTGATCCTCTACCAGTAACTTTGGTTTAGCAAAGATTGTCACCAAAACTTTGCGAAGGGGCCACTCTGGGCATCTCAATGCGGTTGCTGAGCCTGGATGTCCTATGGCCCCTCACCCCACACAGCACAGAGGATCTCTTCAGGCACAGTGGTTCACTGGTCCAGGTACATTGCAGCACGTCTGCTGCTTTGACTAAGACTGATGGAAGATGCTAGCACATACTGTGACTCTCAATTGGCAATTGTGGATGTCAAAGGTATGGCTGTAGGAGCGCTAATGTTGCTGCTCAAGGCTCTCAGGGGGCACTGAGGAGGATGTATCAGATGACATTTGGCTTCTGCCAGAAGTAGTGCCTGAGGCATAGCGCTCTTGGCAAATGGCTACCGGCTGTTCACAAAGCCTAGATAAGGGTGCAAGGGAAGATGTACCTGCGTGACCCTCCCCCAAAGCTTTTTATCAACTATTGTATCCAGGTCATTAACTTGCTCTTCTTGTTACTGCTCAGGGATGACAATTAGTACTTTGTCTGTGATAACTGGGCTATACCTGTGTCAGAGCAAAAACTCCTGTCCTGACTTCAACAATCTGCCTGGACAGTTTGCTTTGCAACAGGAAGCTTGACCCTGAGACGCTCCTGAAGTACTCTCCTCCTCAAACCGATGGTGGGCTGTGTCTAATTCACAAAGGACAAGGATAGGATCTTGATCAAGGATTCTCTACTGTGGGTGGGTATAACAATCAATCAGCGGTCAATCACACTCGTGAGTTTGAAGTGTGCTCACAAGCATTCACAAACGTCAGTCACATGCTCGGAATGTAATTAGCTACTCTCATGCACTCTGATTTCTATTACTCGGCACGTAGCCATATTTCGGATTCATTGAATTAAGTATATTACAGTGTAGTCCCAGGCTGTGCATGCAAGATTAGTAGATAGAGAAAAGTATGAGCGAGTTTGCCACAAAAGAGCGGAGTACTTACATAAGAACAGAGGGGATGGGTGCATCTTTTGATGCGTGGCTCCACGCAACTATAATGTCGAATAGAACTAAGTATGCGACGACAATGTTGTTGCGAGAGTGGACTATCTGAACGCGTATATTCGTGCTGGAAATTAAAACGTTCTGAGAGGTGGGTTGTTCCCGGGCTTATAGGGACAAGAGAACTGTACATTAGCAATCGGCGGGCTACGCGTACAATGGCAAGAAGAGTGACAAAGCTGTATTTCAACACTTGCCGTAGCCACTTCCGCAACCATATGCCGCCCTAACAACAGCAAGCTTTGCCAATCTAGTTTCTTAGCGCGCTCACTTGAGCTTAATCGCGTCATTCACGGTGTCAATCACATGCATGTCTGGGATTAAATTGTTGTTCTCACTCAATACCATTTGTTCCAAACGTTAGAGAAAAAGCAACAGTATTAGCGCTCCTGGCATGGGTAGTAGCAAAATAGACACATTGCCGACAGTCATACATTGAGGTCTCATCTCTTGTGCATTCGAGTATGCGTCTTCAAAGTTGCTAACAACTCTTTCTCCGATTGGGCCTCCGCATTCATTCCATTTTTTATATGTGGTTTTGTTCTGTAAAAGCAGGCGCAACAGAAGTCCATTGCACTTGACTGGCGCTGGGTGACACTGGTGGTTCTCTGTCATAAATTGCTATCTTGAGGCTTGCAACGAATTTTTTGAGGATTCTTCCTATACAAAATGTGGCTTAGCATGCAACAAATAGATCCGCCAGACACTTTTTTCCCTAAAGCCATTATTGGTGAAGCTTATAGGTTTCTCCCACCAGAGGTGGGCACGTCAGGTGTGACTTATCTGTGACTTCTAGACCTGTTTGACTCTCGGTCTTCAGTTGGAGAAGCCGATAAGCTTCATCAATAGTGGCTCTAGGGACAAAAATGTCTAACAGATCTATTGATTGTATATTGAGCTACATTTTGCATAGAAACAAACTTTGAAAAAATTCGTTGCAAGCCGCGAAATAGCAACTTAAGGCAGAGAACCACCAGTGTCACGCAGCTTGGGTCACGTGAGATGGATTTCTGCTGCGCCTGCTTTTATGTTGATTTCCATTCTGTTTCACTGCATTTATCCAGTTAATTTGCGATGCTGTTATTGAGCCATTGTTTTCTGTTGGAAGCGGCCTGGTTGACTGCTGTCGTTATCATTTGTACCGGCTGGGAATCGGCGCCACACCATGTGGTGACGTGTCCTACTAAGCGCTGAGCGGCTCAGGTTTGTTGACACTGCACGTGATATGACGAGCCGGTCGGATCGCGGATGCAAGTTAGGTATTTATATGCCACGTGACCATGTTATGCTTGTTGTTGATCTACCACCATCTCATCCGGCGTGAACTTTGTCAACCGCCTCGGCACTCACAGCTTCCCTCCTACGTGACGTCACCGCCAACAATAGAAGGGAGGATCACAGGCTGTTGCTACATAACTCATGTTTGTTTCGGTGAGTAACTTGACTCGCGCTGCCTTTGCTAACTGGTTCCTTCGACCATCACGTGGACTTCGCGCCCTCACCTCCTCTCTTGCCCACAGCTCGCACCTCCACGGGCTATGCCCTGTTTGTCTGGTGCGAGTTGGGTTGCGACCATCTGCACTCTAGCAGGCTATGCCCTTCTGTTGCGCCACGAGTAGAGGCGACAATGATACAACTCTGCTCAACAACAACACGACCCTGTCCGAGGACGACACGCGATTATCAAACGATGGCCGTCTCCTGTCGACTTGCACGCCACGGGCTCTGCCCTTGCATTGCGTCGGCGGGCCAGACCCCTCTCGGGCAACACAAACTGCAGCGACTCTCTACCTAGAGGTACCTGCTGGCGGCTTGCACCCCACGGGCTATGCCCTCCTGGTGCAGGCAGGACAGGCCTTTGACGATGATCCGACCCCAGTGTCAAGCCCAAACGTGTAATAGTGTAATAAAGGGCTTGAGCGGCGTACTCAGAGGCCAGAGGATGTGAGAGTTATAAATGTGGACTTCCTATTGACAGGAGGTCAAGTTCTTGGTCTACTACCATCGAACTTGACCTTGTTTATATACATGAGTGAGCCACGATCAAACAAACAGGCGCATACAGATGGCGCGATACACGAGTCATACATATTTGCAACCACATGTGAAATGGGGATGACTCATTGTTCTAGAACCTTCCATAGGTCACATGATTCATAGAAAAAATAGAATAATTAGTGAAAAGGCGTGTCAGGTCATGACACCCAGTGGATGACGACACAACCCGATTTGACGACCACACGAAAAGATCCAACAACGGCCACCTCCCGTTGACTCGCACGCCACGGGCTCTGCCCTTGCATTGCGTTGGCGGGCCAGACCCCCCTGGGGCAACACAAACGGCAGCGATTATTGACCTAGAGGTACCTGCTGGCGGCTTGCACCCCACGGGCTATGCCCTCCTGGTGCAGGCAGGACAGGCCTTCGACAATCATCCAATTCTGCTG
Source organism: Ceratobasidium sp. 392 (assembly GCA_019677385.1). Classification (NCBI taxonomy): domain Eukaryota; kingdom Fungi; phylum Basidiomycota; class Agaricomycetes; order Cantharellales; family Ceratobasidiaceae; genus Ceratobasidium; species Ceratobasidium sp. 392. The sequence continues at coordinate 16,551 of WSLO01000278.1, forward strand.
GATGACAGCCAGACCCCACCCGGGCGACACAAACAGCATGTGGCATGCAACTAGAGGGACGGCAGCGACATCCGAAAAACAAGCTAAAGGTACTGCTGCTGGCTTGCGCCCCATGGGCTATGCCCCTTCGCTGCAAGCAGGACAGGTCAGACAAGTGCACCAACGGGCTCTGCCCATCGTGTATAACCCATTCGCAACACCGACCCAAACACATTCATTGAGCACGCACGGAAAACGTTGGGATACGGGAGGCAAGCGAGATTCGTGTCCAGCGACTGTGCAATTAGCCGACCTTTGAGGGGCTGAATGTGCAGTTCGCTGAGACCAATCTTCCGATTATGCGACGCTGACTCGCCGCCATCGATACTCGCTCCTGTTGGGCGAATATCATCATGCGCAGGGTGACACACGGGTGAGTCAATGTTTGAAAATTCATACACATCCCTCGTACGGAACACAGTACCAGTGTAATATAAGGCTACAAGTACAATATATGTTCCGGTGTGAGTACCGGTAACTAACCAACCGTGTTACCGAGACTCTGGGCTGTGCCGCCTTATCAGAACCGGTAGTTCTGTCCCTTTTTCCGGCGTGTCTGAAACACGGAAAAAGCATCAGCCTGCACACCGAAAGGAGCTGGTGCTGATCCTGTTACACTGAACACATTTTTACTGTCATTGGAGGATAGACTGCCGTTGACCCCAAAGATTTGCGAGTATGAAAACACGTTGCACATTTGCTTGCCCTGATCGACGCCCATCACAAGTAAATTTTTGACTCAGCACAGTCACCTCCGCATCGTGAAGCCATGACCGTCACCGCGAGGCCACTCCGGCGCTGTAAAACGTTAGGTACGGTCAAACATGAGCTCGAGATTCTTTAGAATCTTCTGAATCGTCAGAATCGTGATCTCTTATCTTATCTCTGACGGGTAAAGAGTCTCAGTGGTGGATATTATGAGAATCAACGATGGATTGCATGGGTACCAGCCAGTTTCCCAGTTGGGGGCCTGCGTACTACGCGTGAACTCTTAGAATTCGGCTGACTCATCTTGACGAGATCGGAGTTATCAGAGATATAACAGATCTGAGCTTTGTACTTCAAATATCTCGTGATGTTTGACCGGGGCTAATGAACGCTCAACCTTGTGTGCATCACTGACATAGAAGTTGTGAAACAGCCAAGTACTGGCTGTCATATGCCGTCAAACCACAAAATGTATCCGGAGTTGTGGTATCACTACAGTTCATCTATGCTCAACTGCAGTAGTAAAACAGAAACCTGACACTGGTGTGGACTAAAGCTGTGTAGAGTGGTATCTGATGTATACGTATCGTTGCTCACATGATCTTGTTCAGACATGATGTCTTTTACGATCCAGCCTCATGTGATGAAACCTTTTTTGCCGTCATGAAAGTCTATAGCTCCTGTTCCCCCACCTGCCTTTCTTGGCTCCGACGATCAACTATTGTCCTTCCAAAGTGATGATTCGGTTTCGAATACTTCTGTATTCAAGTTTGCTCGGATGCTTATGCTCAGCCATAACCACGGTTATTGCCTCAACAAACTTGTTCATATCTAACAGTCATACAGTGAATATAGTCACCATAAGAGTCTCTAGGCTTATTCTCCGCAAGCTGATCCCAATGTGTTGCAGGACTGCAACTACAATCTTTGCGAGGAAGTTGGCACAATCTGTACTTTATTCAATTACGGGTTGACTTCCCGTAAGAGTTTGGACCCAGATATAAAAAAAGGAATAAGACCCGAAGATTCTTTCTCCCTCGCACCATCACCGTAAGTAGAGACATAGGCATTGCAACAACGTAGCCCAAAAATGAGCAATCAATGCAGTGCGCGTACCTATACTTGCCAGACAGTGCACGCAAGAGAGAATTAGGAAGCTACACCAGCAAAGAGTCGTGTGATGTCAACATCGACCCGTGCGCTTTCTGCCAGTAATGTTTTCACATTGTTTGTACATTCTTGTGAGGTCCTACCCCCTCTACAACCTCAAATTGCGGAAGTCAGCCCTTCCAATTATTTGTATTAGCTTGTCTGGTCAATTGCCCAGGCAAGTCGACTGTGAGGCGAGCAATTGCCTTCTGTACGGGCAGAACGATCAATTGTTTGCTGTTGAAGCAAGAGCACAGCCACAGTCCAACTCACATTGTCACACGTCTCGGCACGTGACGGATCCAGGATGTGACCCTGAGGGCGGATAAGATTGCGGCCGGATCCAAACACCCTGTTCAACACTCCCTCTCTTGCACAACATGGCGTGCAACAAGCAAACTGGACAAAAAAGCACAGGTGGAAAAGCACCTCGCGGATGCAGTAAGTTGAATGCTACGCGTCACTACAAAGTTTACACACAAGCCCAGTGCCCCCAAGTTACAATTCCGAGGACAAGGGTGGTCGCCGTGAAGAAAAAGCGCTCCGTTTGTGACTCAGAACGCCGCCCAGCTGATGTAACTGACAATTTTTCAGGTGATCCTCCCATCCAGAAGGATGCGCAGCCATCCAGACAAACACCAGACGTGTCGCACAATGGGTGAGTGGCCTGGGATTTAGGCTAGTGTCGCCTGTGTACTGATATAGCTTCCACGCCAGCTAGGGGTGTGTGCAGCGTCACTGTGCACAGGTCCGCTCTCATGGATTATCTCCAAAACAAGGGACCAGCGGTGCATTGCGTCACATTTACATACTAGTACAATAATGATTGGGATTGAATCCATTGTAATGGCTGCTTACTTCTAGTGATGAACATTGTCCGTTTGCGATTGCTTGAGCTGCAAAATACGTACAGTTACACGAAAAAAATACCGCCTGAGATATCAGACGACCCACTTGTGCGGGGTGAATGAAGTTGTTGTGAGCACGTAGATCGCAGCTGAGAGCTCCAACAATGAGCGCGATCACGCTGCTTTGCAAGTTGCAGCTAGCGATGCTAAGGACGAGGCGATTCAGAGGGGAACAGGTCTGAGGTGCACAAGACGCGCATTGCAGCTTTGCCCTGAATCACTTCAGCGGATCTTTGACGCTTCTGCCAGTTGCCGTGGTTCTGCAAAAGAAGGCGATTGTACTTGATACAAGCGAGATTTGTTTCTGTCAGGAGCTAGGAATTTGAGTCCGACGGTGGGATCGACTCGGAGGGCAAACACTTCCTCATTCTACTCCATCCCATAGTAGGACCGGGCTCTGAAGGGAAGAACAGGGAATAGCGACATAGAACCTACAGAATGTACTTTACATTTAAGAACTGGGAGCAAGATATTTAAGCATCTGTCTTGTTTTGCTTGGAATTGTGAACATTGGTCGGTGGGTCGGTGGAACAGGAGGACTTTTTTTAGCGAGTTAATCTGAGATGCGTCACGGGAGGCAATATGTAGACATGTGCGATGTAAGCTGCTACCTCTGAACAATGTTTGTGAAGTTAATACTTATTTGCATAAACATTGGTTGGTTGTCACGAATCAATTCAAAAAGAGGTTTAGATACATGATGATACAAGAGCTTGGGGCCCTAAGACGAGCGGTTTGGGCCAGCCATGACCAACCCCTGCACAGTTTCCAGAGCCGAGTTCTGCATTACGGCATTGCTCAACTGTTTGGCTGCTGCCACCCTCCCAGCAATGGTCCACGGAGCATCTGTGACCAGCGGCACGACCTGGCCCTCCCACGGCGGCGGCTGGCAGACGATGGGGATTCAGCAAAGCTTGCTCAACCGGACATGAAGCCACTCACAAATGTTTTCATGCAAACCATGAGGCTCTGCTGAAAGTTGAAGCGTCGCGTCTGCGCGTTCCAGTCCTCCTCCGTGAACGATGTGTCGTTTTTCTTGATGACGCGCCGCCTGCTGGGAAAAATTGCGACTTGTAGCACGACGTTGCAACAAGCCAAACGGTATACGAAGAAAGACTCGCGCCCATGAACTAGCTCCTTGTCCCTGGACACCCAAGCCTCATCGTCGTTCAGAGAAGAGTCACATCCGCAGACGCTCCAATAGACCGGAAAGTCCACGCCCATTGGTCGACTTGTGCTGGGCGAGTGCAGCAGCTTCGTGATCCAAAACAAGCTGTCCTTGGCGTCCATGTCCATAACGAGGAATCCGGTATGCTTACAAGCCTCCTCCGACCTGCCCCACACCTTGTACAACAAGTAACGGAGCTTGGAGCCAAAATAGTAAAGGTTGAGCATCAGCTTGGGAAGGATGTACAAAAAATTGGAAGAGAGCATGGCCGACGTCGTGGGCAGCACCAAGGACAATACTCAGGAGCTGCAGACTACGCTCAGATAACAAATATTGCGGAGCAGAAGTATTTTTACTCACGACGCGAGATGGGAGCGGATGGCTTCAATCACACCGGATCCAGGCAAGTTCCAGCCGCAAGCCACACCAAAATACCAAACACTGAGGGCCTTACGGGCCAAGAAGCGGACGTTGTTGCTGAAGAACTGTAGCATTTGACCCTCATCTGCTTGTT
>WSLO01000279.1:1242-21001 GCA_019677385.1 Ceratobasidium sp. 392
CTTTGCACCAATGCGTACTTTGTACGCATGCATTACATGGGGTTGGGTACAAGGCATGGTGCACCATGGTTACCGTTGCATTGCCGTATCCTGGTCCCAGTTTGCTTAGTCATCAATAGCTTCTGTTCACGCATATGCGTACTTCGTACGCATGTGTTGCAGGGATTGGATACGAGACATGATGCTCCACGGTTACCACTGCATTGCCATATCCTGGTCACAGTGCTATTAGTCACCAATGCCTCCTGTTTGCACACATGCGTACTTTGTACGCAGATGCTGGGAGCAGATGTGCTGCGTGTCCAAATAGGCGATTACACTCTGTATGCTGGTTGTACCAAGGTATACAGTAATGCTGATCGTGCTTTTCTTTGCACCAATGCGTACAAAGTACGCATGCATTGCAGGGGTTGGACATGAGACATGGTGTACCATGGTTACTGTTATATTGCCATATCCTGCTATATCCTTGTTACAGTTTCATGAGTCATCAATACCTCCTGTTCACGCACATGCGTACTTTGTACGCATGTGTTGCAGGGGCTGGATACGAGATATGATGCTCCATGGTTACCAATACATTGCCATATCCTGGTCACAGTTCGCTTAGTCATCGATACCTCCCGTTCACGCATATGCGTACAAAGTACGCATATGATAGGTGCAGATGTGCTGCGTGTCCAAATAGGCAATTGCATCTAGTCCAGTTGTCCCAGGTTTACAGATGTGCTAATTAGGCTTCCCTGTGCACCAATGCGTACTTTGTACGCATGCATTACATGGGGTTGGGTACAAGGCATGGTGCACCATGGTTACCGTTGCATTGCCGTATCCTGGTCCCAGTTTGCTTAGTCATCAATAGCTTCTGTTCACGCATATGCGTACTTCGTACGCATGCGTTGCAGGGGTTTGGATATGAGACATGATGCTCCACGGTTACCATCACATTGCCAAATCCTGGTCACAGTGCTATTAGTCATCAATGCCTCCTGTCTTCACACATGCGTACTTTGTACGCATACAGTTGACTTAATGTTCAACATGGTGGGTTTTTGAATTATTGCCAGGCTTTCCTCTCAGTGCGATGCATACTTGGTACGCATCAGCCTTTGACATTCCAATGAGGCTGTCTGGCTCATAGCTCTTATATCCATAACTCTTGTGCACTATGAGTGTGGCCAGCTGAGTATATGCATACCTTGTATGCATGTGTTTGTTTGCCTTGCTAGATCAACGATCAACAGTCAAGGTGCCAATTTGATGGCTGCAGCTGAGTCATCTGGGTACTGCTGCTGCCACCAATGCGTACTTTGTATGCATTTTGCTAAAAGATTCACTCAACCCAAGGCTGTCTGGACTGGAGGGGGTCATACCTGAGCATAAGGTTTGCATGCCTACTTCATGCCTAGTTATCCTGATTAACCTGAACTAAGCATTGAGTAAAACGGAAGGCTTTTAGAATGCTAGAGTGTGCCCCAGCTGGGACCATTCTCTTCTTGGCAAGTGCTTTCTTTTTTGTCTTCCCTGCGTTGCTGGGCTCCAAAGCATGAGATGAGTTCAGCCACCTCTGAATTGCCTGGCAAGCATGAAACTGGCAGACTCATACTTCTGTTTGAGGGAATACTATAGTTATGAGGATGGTGCTTAGTGATGCAACCACATGGTATCCACAGTCAGGCACATACCCTTTTTTGATGCATTGCGCTCGGCATGGTCTTTGTCAATCATCACAAATGCAGGAGACCATTGAGAGTTATGAAGAGCCATTGCACTTGCTTCAATGACAGCAGTCTGACCCTCGGTACGGCTGTGAGGTCTCAATCCTATAGCAATGTGAGATGAAGGATTGTCCTGGAGGGTGTTGACTACTCAGAACTTATTCACCTGCCAAGACTTTCCTGCCATGGACCCGGAGACATGTCATCCAGCTTGTCAAAAACTGAGCTAGCAATGATGCTTGAACGTCTTGGCTAAGCAGAACAGCAACTACAAAGCCATCAGTTCAATGTTGCGGCTATGTCCTGGAGTGTCTCACATGGAGTTGCATGCGTATTTTCATCCACACCCAGGAGAAAGGTAACTGGCGCATAGTTGTGATTCATGCCCCGCCAAGTGGCATCCATAAATATGCCACGCTGGGCTGCATGTAGCAGGGCAGAGGATAGTGCAAACTCATTAGTCATCCCACACATCAACTTGCTTGCTGTTTGTTTGGCATCTCCAGCATGGAAAGCTTGGTATCTGGCCCAAAGTTCTCAGGCATGGTAAGAGCTGAGCACCAGAAATACGTACCGAAAGACCTGATTAGCATGGGTTTTGGCGTACAGATCCGAAGCTGCAAATGCATTCTTTGGCATAGTGCTGGTATTGACGTGCAGCGGGCATTATGTTGTCAATGTCCTTTTTTTAGGGTGGCAGTGTTCAGGGATGGTGTCAAGGGTGGTTTTGTCATGTAACCGTGCAGTCAAGGCTGGAATCATGATGTATGAGTCAGTCTGTAAGACATGGCCTGCATCGTAAAGCAACCATACATTTACGGATTTGGCCAGCTGTTGCACCCTCGCGCCGGGACAGTATCACAGCCCCAAGATGCAAGCGACGTGACCATTGAAGCATCCTTGGGTCAGCATCCTTGTGGCCACCTTTCTGCCATATCTTGGCTACCAACAAGTCACCAGCTAATATCTCTACCTTCAAAAGGAACACGTCTATGTCAGACTAGCTGCATCATAGGGAACACTGTACATACGTGGAGATGAACGGCGCATCTCCCTGCTTTGGACTTTGACTTGGCGTTGCTCTTCTCTGTGGGGGCTGGTTCTGGTGAGGAGGTATGCATGGACTCCTGGTCCCCCTCGCTGTCCTCCTGAGGCACTTCAACACTCTCTGGCACCCGCTGACATGCACGAGCACAATCATACTAAGCTCAGAACGGTGGTGCATCCTGCTGAACAGGCTGTGACCAGACTGAATCTGAGATATCATTGCTCCTTTTGGCCCAGAAGCGCCTAGCACACAAGTCCTTGGTGTCATCCGCTGTGAGGTCCACGCGCCCTGCAGTCTAATTGAAGGGCGATCCACATTTTTTGATTTTATAATTATTCATCTGGCAGTCATGCATCTAAGTATGCCAGTCAAAGGCATCTGTCAAACATGCTGACCTGTTTCTCAAACCAAACTGGGAGCTCAAGGAGCGGTATGGTCCCCTGCAACTGCCACTCCTCACGGTTTATTTTGCGCAATTTTAATCCTTTGGTTTTGCCTCTGGGTTTCTCAGGACTAGAAGTCAAGGCTGGCTGAACAAAATTCTGGAGAAACAGTAGGTGTTGAGCAAGTGCGGCTGGTGAGACAGTCTTGCCAGAGGAAGTGGTGTTTGACAAAGAAGGTTGCTGGTGCTCCGTTGGTGAATTGGGTGCTGTCTGCAATAAACCAGCACCAGGTATTGGGCTGGTGACCACAGAGAACTGATGATGATGCCTTGGGCGACCTGTGGAGGTGGCGCGCCAAGAGGCGGTGGACTCCAAGAAGACTCAGTTTCAGCCAGGGTCCTGTGTGCTTGTAGATTTTGTTACATTGACTTTACCTTCTTGAGTTGGAATTTCTTCATGCTAGACTTGAGAACGCTTGTAGTAGTGGAAGTAAAACACAGAGAGCAAGACTATGGTGGTTGAAAACAAGTACTATGAGGTCATGTGACCTGTACTTTGTGTCCACTTATCAGGTGTCACCAGATATGGTAGAGAGAATACCATATTATTGGTGTGTGTGAAATGCTTAAGCCAGAAGATATTGCAGATGGTGGATTTCCTGCAGTGGGCAGAGCCAAATCTCTAGTTATGAAAAGAAAAATTTGTCCCGCCTGCACGAGTCATCTGTAAGCTCAGTGTGGTATTGACAAAATGAAAGTAGTATATCACCAGCTCATACTCTAATCAGATACTCACAAGTCAGTTGGGATACGCTGTGCAAAATTGTTGGTTTTGTGGTTGTATTTCTGCAATCCCTGCTGTGACGCATGCAGTGATCTGGGCTAAGCCGTAGACACATGATTCCAGAACACAGGAAGTATGAGTCAGCTTTTTGCTCAATACTCAAGTAAAGAGCTGACACACAATTTCCAGATATGGAAACCATTACTCGTTCTTTGCCTAAGTATAGAGCAAAATGCTGACACATCTTTGCCAAATTCGGGAATATCACTGATACTTTCACTTGAGTGTCAAGCAAAATGCTGACACATCTTTTCCAAATTTAGAACTAGTACTCATATTTTTGCTCGAGCGTCGAGCAAAATGCTGACAAATCACTGCCCAAAAAGGGAAAAGTAAGCTATGCTACATCTCTTGTAAGGTCGGAAAACCGGCAACTGACAAATGGAGATTTGAGGGTGCGCTTCCAATGATGTTGTAGTTTGCACTTGTCAATCTATTCACACTATGCGGGATGTTAGTATATGGCGGTTCTGCATCTTCCCATCAGGATTTCAAGTCATTCTTGCACCACTCAATGGCAACATCCCCAACATGTAACATTCTCCAGTGGCAATATCTTTGCCAACTCAATATAAGTGCTTGCTTGCTCAGAGCATAATCATCATGTGTCGTGTGGGAAGCTTTCATTCACAAATGTGGCCTTTTGCTGCCTGTCCTCACTGTCACAAGCATCATCGACAAGGTATGCACCTATTTATTTCCACTTTTCTTGTCCACCAGCGTCCTTACACTGAGTGGTGAGCAAGGTTGTTGCACTGTTTCCATAGATAGCAGGTATTGGTCATACCTTTGCTCGAGTATTGAGCAAAATGTTGAAACATCATTCCCGACATGGAAATATAGGCGTCCCTTTTGCCTAGTTTCTGAATCACATTGGCTATTGACCACCAACACCCAGGAGTTTGATACGGGCTCACTGACCTCCAGATGCATGACATGTATACCCACCATATGATGTGATTGACAATTTTCTCCAGATCAGCCAGATCACATGACCAGTCACCTGACTGGCGACACTTGAAAAGTAACCTGGACTCAACCACCACGAGCTATCAACACCAGACTCCAACCCTCAGTTTTCATCTCTGAACAAAGCCTGCCGTCATGTCCACCATGTCCATCAACCGCTGGTATATGTCACCCTACATTTCTGCTACTCGTTGCCGCTCAGTGTTTCTCCGCGAGATGGATGTCAATCTCAGTGTCAACAACAATCTCAAAAACTTTCTTGCTGCTTGGGTCAGCCGGTTCCCTAAAGGCCACCCAGCAACATATACTGTCACATCAATGCTTCTTGCACGTCTTGCAAACTTGCCTGATGCTCAGGACCTCAGCAACCAAGGCGTCTATCAATCATTCTATCCTCAGGCTGATCAAACTACAGCTGGCAAAGCTCTGACTCGCTTCTGGATTACTTTGCATCTCTTTGACACCTTGATAGCTGTGCTGTTCCCTTCTGCTCGGCTGCCCAATGAGGATCTCATTCCACCACCAAAGCACTGGTTCCACAAAGTTAGAGATGTCACGCAGGTATAAATGCAGGAACCTGCAATAGGGAAAATTGCGTGTTTTCCTATGGCAGGTTCCTGCATTTATACCTGCATGACATCCCTACACAAAGTTGTCCCACTGGCAAGAAGGAGCTATTTGCCAAAGCTGCCTGGGTAATGGCAAACATAAACAGCCTGTCAGACACTGTTCCTGAGTTTATGGCTAAGATTGTGGGTAGCTTATATGTTACAGCTGAACAGCCACATTGACAGACTCAATTAGATTGGACTATTTGACTCCACACCTGGTGGTTCTAGTCTTGCCTTGGCACCTGCAAACAAGATAGCCATAGTTGCTAGTATTCTGGATCATGCAGTCCAGTGTCATCATGCCAGCAAGATGACTCATGGCTACATGGAGCAATTCAGTATGTTGGGTCGTGGCCTCTAGAATATTCTACAGGTCAGTCAGTGTATTCAGCAGACCGATAGGGTGGAAGCTGACTTACAGACTGCCAAACAGTCTGAGAATCAGCGCTCTGACCATGCCAAGAAGACACTGGACTTAGCAATTGCATCTTCATTTGTGGTCCCTATTCTGCGCAACCACTTCTCCAAAGTCTCATTTGTGCACCATGATATATCAGTGGCTGCCACGCAACAGGTAGATGTACTCAGGCTTCTTGTGTAGCCACAGGTATTGACACACCCCCAACCAGGCTCTTGACGCTCTTCCCCTGAACATGAGCTCACCATTGCTGGTATACTGCGAGGAGCTTATGCTGTTCATGACGTTGAACATGTTAGAACAAGCATACTCAAGTTCTTCCACAGCTCCTATACCTAACTGGCTGCACCCATCTGCCTTTCTGACCAACCACTCACGGATTCACCTGAGTGCTGGTATTACCCAGAGTTCCGCTCTTCAGAACCACAAGGTACATATCTTATCTTACTCACAGATGCGAGATCTCAAGGTCATGTAGTTGCGCTGCCACCTATAGTTCTTTCTATCACATATCCAGAGCATGATGCTTCTTCAAATCAGGATGGTCAAGGTGAGCTATATTGTTGATGACTAGGTTAACACTCATTTCCATGGAATTCAACAGGAACCAGCAATGTTATTTTGCCATCTTAGTCACAGAGGAGCCAGTACCGCTTGCTAGCTTCTTGGAGATAGTACCAGGTGCTGCTATGGGACTCGCTGAAGGTTTGCCGCTGGCCCAGCTCACAAGCTTAAGCCAACATACTGTGGGGGAGCCATTGTTGCAAGATCCAGCGCCGATTCATGTTCCAGAAGATGGTATGGATGAAGCGGCGTTGTTGGCATTGGCTCAGACGTTGTAGGACCTCCTTGAGCAAGGTATGCAACCGCATTCAGGCACTAACTACATCAATGAACCTGATTTTTACCCAGATATTGCATCAAATGATTTGGACAAGATGGCTGCAAAAGACCTGGAAGACTTGGCTAGTCATGAGATGACTCCAGTTGACGGTATGTGTTTCTGAATAGAATACCTTACCCTTATCCTGACTGAAATTAGATCCCGCATTGACACTGTCTACAACAGCAGAGAAATCTCAACATATTGGCCCAGATGGTACGCTTCCAATCAACTAGATTCAGGCTGGGTGCCTACAGTATTGCCCTAGTATTCACTGAGATAGATCCAGATCTTGCAACCAAGGACTTTTCTTCAGGCTTGACAAGCTCCAGGAACTCATCAATTCTTTCTGACAGCCCAGCAAGCCCAGATATCCCTCCGATGTTACTCAAGCACCCAGGCTTTGAAACCGATCCTGAGAACACGTTCAAGATATCCGGTGATGATGTGGAAGATCTCAAGAGTTTCAAGCGACAGGTCCTGCGCCTTCCACAAGTCAAAGGAAAATATAAGACTCCTAAGGTATACCTATACAAGTTCAGTACATGTATTGATCTAATGAGTTTCCAGACCCAGCGCGCACTCTGAGTTGACTCAATACTGTGTGGATACCATGCTCCTGCTTGGCGGTTTGAGGTCACAACAAGGGAGTTTTTGGTGGCGCAGGTGACTGAGCAGGTATGGGCACTGCTAGTGTAGGACTCATCTATTCTGATTCTATCTCAGACTCATGATTGGGAGCTGGTTACAACCATCAACCAACAGCCCCAAAATGATGCGACTTGTTTACCAGCCAACAGCACCACTACTATACACCTGACCCCAGCAGAAGTCCAGTCACTCAGTAGGGAGGAAATTGGGGATCTTTTTTCCACCAACAGTATAGTCATACTCCCCGCTCAGCAGCTAGCTACAAGCTCCCTTCGGAAGACTGAAGATGGGAGGATTATACTTCAGTATCTGGTGGATGATAACTTTGAAGTGCAAGTGCATGGTATGTGGAAGCTGTTGTCATATCAGTCAAGTGGGACTTACCAATCAATGTTTGTCACTAGACTTGGCTCATAGGTCCTTAGTTGCAGGAGAGCACCAGAAGGTTTCTTGGTGGTCAACAGTTCGTGTTGTCCTTGATCATATCAACAATGATTCTGGGCAAGTTCTGAATGTCTTGGATTTGCCTGACACCACACATGCATTTCCACAACCAGACGCCGTTTTGTGAGTACAAGATCGACCTGCATATGAGTTGCACCGATTCTGAATGCTTTGTCATCTACAGTAAACTTGCTTCAGACTCTTTTGCCTTTTCCTCCACTCGTCACATGGTACAGACCTTTGACCAGCTCCCAGCGCGGTCTGCTGCCTGGATTCTATTGGCTGGTGCAGGTGTTGTGACCCGCGACCATGTGGATGCAGCTGGTCATGCAACCTGGGTTCATATCGCGGCTGGTGCTGGCAGGATCTGGTTCATTGCAGAGGCACTTCGAGATCCCTCACACCATGTCTTTGACAACTCCCGCCCTTGGATAGATGAAGAGTGGAACAATTGTGAAACTCCTTCAGAACTGATTGAACACTTCTACTGGGAAGCGGTTTACTTGCCAGAAGGCTCAACATTGTGAGTTGCATTCAGATCACAGTCTTAGCTTAGCCTTACATGAGATCGCTGTGCAGCATCATGCAGCCACACACGATTCACTTAGTTCTGACTCTGGGCCCAACATTATATCATGGTGGCCACTTCTATTGTGCTACTACCATCACCCGCACCCATCATGCACGACGCCTGGAGCATGTCCATGCAGACACCATGTCCAATGAGACTCACCCTGGCTCTTGGCTTATGCTGAACCGCATGATGCTGTTTGCTGCACGAAAAATCCTGATGTACAAGGAGCAATCACCCTATCCAGTGGATCAGCTTGCTGCTCTGATCATCCTCAACCAAGATCCTAACTTCTTTAGGAATCCAGCAGAGCAGTCGCCTCTTGACTACCGCTACAAGCTGCAGATGGCCAAGGCAGCAACAGCAGCCAAGTTGGTGGCAAGCAGCTACCCAGGAGTAAAGGTTGCATTGCAGGAACTGACATTGAGGCTGGTAGAGTGGAAGGATACTTTGTATGAGCAGTGGGATGATCAGCTAGCAGTGTATCAGCCCATAGGAGACACTCAGCTTATGCAAGGTGGAGAAAAGGAGCAAGAGGAAAAGATGAAAGGGGGGATGGGGGAGCAGAGCATGGATATGGACTTGAGTAATTTTGGTTAAGATGAAGGCAGGGATGAGGGTGATGTGGATATGGAAGTTGACTACTCTCAGAATTGGATGATGTACCTGTGATGTATTTGGTGATGTGTTTTCATAAGGAAGGAGATAACCCCACTTGGATTGTGTTTATGGTTACTGAGCTGCTCTGAAATGGTATATATGCTTAGCAGATCATATATGAAGGGATCAGAAGCATGGCCAGTGTGTCAAAACTCTTGTTCAGGTTTAACCAGCTCCGGGTGAAGCTACAGATATGAGCCATTGATGATCCAGGACTCGGAGACTGCCTTCAGCACCCACATTACTTGCAAACTCACAGAGATACAGCCAATCTGCCCAAACTCAGGGTTAAGTTCAGTCTGCTCCTAGTGGAGTTGTGGAGATGAGACATGCTTGTCTGAGTTATTTGTCCACAAAAATAGTCCAAAAATCCGGGAGTCTGGGACTACCTTCATCACTCCCATCACTTGCAAACTCACAGAGATACAGCCCATCTATAGAAACTCCGGGTCAAGCTTAGTCTGCTCCGGGTGAACTCATAGACATGAGCCGGTGATGTGTCAATTATCTGTCCGCAAACAAAGCTCAAGAACCCAGGATTTCAACACTATCTTTGCTGTCATAGTCACCTGTCAACTCATGGAGGTTCAGCCAATCTGCAAAAACTCTGGGTCAGATTCAACCAGTTCCAGGTCACCACCTGTACAGCCATGCACAGCAACCCCTGACGCCTGGCCACAAATCAGGTGCTGGCTTGTCCCCTTTGCACTCTACAGTGGACAGAATGACACCTCTGCAGTGTTCACTCTCCATAACCCATCTCAACACTTTGGATGATTGCGTATAGTCATTCTATGTCCCGCCAGTATCCTGACAATGAGCATCACTTTAGACCAACAGAAGGTGCACCAGCCCATGCTCTAGCTCCAGCAGCCAGCTGTGGCTGACAGATGATATGACACAGGTGACCGGGTGGTATAAATGGTAACTCTGGGTGGAATATACTGGAACTCCAGGTGAAATATACTGGAACTCCAGGTGAAATACAACAGTTCTCTGGGTGAAAAACAGGAAACCTCCAGGTGAAAAATAAAATACTCCGGGTGAAAAACATGTGTTTTCTGGGTCAAGTTGGGGTTCTCCGGGTCAAGTTGAAAAAACTCCGGGTAATATTATGTCACGCTGCAAGATTAGTAGATAGAGAAAAGTATGAGCAAGTTTGCCACAAAAGAGCGGAGTACTTACATAAGAACAGAGGGGATGGGTGCATCTTTTGATGTGTGGCTCCACGCAACTATAATGTCAAATAGAACTAAGTATGCGACGACGATGTTGTCGCGAGAGTGGACTATCCAAACGCGTATATGCGTGCTGGAAATTGCAACGTTCTGAGAGGTGGGTTGTTCCCGGGCTTATAGGGACAAGAGAACTGTACATTAGCAATCGGCGGGCTACATGTACAACGGCAAGAAGAGTGACAAAGCTGTACATCAACACTTGCCGTAGCCACTTCCGCAACCATATGCCGCCCTAACGGCAGCGAGCTTTGCCAATCTAGTTTCTTAGCACGCTCACTTGAGCTGAATTGCGTCATTCACAGTGTCAAGCACATGCATTTCTGGGATTGGATCGTTGTTCTCACTCAATACCATTCGTTCCAAACGTTAGAGAAAAAGCAACGGTTCTGGCGCTCCTGGCATGGGTAGTAGCAAAATAGACACATTGCCAACAGTCATACATTGAGATCTCATCTCTTGTGCATTCAAGTATGCGTCTTCAAAGTTGCTAACAACTCTTTCTCCGATCGGGCCTCCGCATTCATTTCATTTTTTTATATGTGGATTTATTCTGTAAAAGCAGGCACAGCAGAAATCCATTGCACGTGACCGGCTCTGCGTGACACTGGTGGTTTCCTGTCATAAATCACTATCTCGAGGCTTGCAACAAATTTTTTGAGGATTCTTTCTATACACAATGTGGCTTAGTATGCAACAAATAGATCTGCCAGACAGTTTTTTCCCCAAAGCCATTATTGGTGAAGCTTATAGGTTTCTCCCACCGGAGGTGGGCACATAAGGTGTGATTTATCTGTGACTTCTGGACCTGTTTGACTCTCGGTCTTCAGTCGGAGAAGCCGATAAGCTTCATCAATAGTGGCTCTAGGGACAAAAATGTCTAACAGATCTATTGATTGTATATTAAGCTACATTTTGCATAGAAAAAATCTTTGAAAAAATTCGTTGCAAGCTGCAAAATAGCAATTTAAAGCAGAGAACCACCAGTGTCACGCAGCTCGGGTCATGTGAGATGGATTTCTGCTGCGCCTGCTTTTATGTTTATTTCTATTCTCTTTCACTGTATCCATCCAGTTAATTTGCAATGCTGTTATTAAGCCATTGTTTTCCATTGGAAGCGGCCCAGTTGACTGCTGTCGTTATCATTTGTACCGGCTGGGAACCAGCGCCACACCATGTGGTGACGTGTCCTACTAAGCGCTGAGCGGCTCAGGTTTGTTGACACTGCACGTGACATGACCAGCCGGCCGGATTACGGATGCAAGTTAGGTATTCATATTCCACGTGACCATGTTATGTTTGTTGTTGATCTACCACCATCTCATCCGGCGTGAACTTTGTCGACCACCTCGGCACTCACAGCTTCCCTCCTACATGATGTCACCACCAACAATAGAAGGGAGGATCACAGGCTGTTGCTACGCAACTCATGTTTGTCTTGGTGAGTAACTTGACTCGCGCTGCCTTTGCTAACTGGTTCCTTCGGCCATCACGCGGACTTTGCGCCCTCATCTCCTCTCTTGCCCACAGCTCGCACCTCCACGGGCTATGCCCTGTTCATCTGGTGCGAGTTGGGTTGCGACCATCTGCACTCTAGCGGGCTATGCCCTTCTGTTGTGCCATGACCAGAGGCAACAATGATACAACTCTGCTCAACAACAACACGACCCTGTCTGAGGACAAAATGTGATTATCAAATGATGGCGGTCTCCCGTCGACTCGCACGCCACGGGCTCTGCCCTCGCATTGCGTCGGCGGGCCAGACCCCTCTCGGGCAGCACAAACAGCAGTGACTCTCTACCTAGAGGTACCTGCTGCTGGCTTGCACCCCACGGGCTATGCCCTCCTGGCGCAGGCAGGATAGGCCTTCGACAATGATCCAACCCTGGTGGATGACGACACGACCCAATTTGACGAACACACAAAAAGATCCAACGACGGCCACCTCCCGTTGACTCGCACGCCACAGGCTCTGCCCTCACATTGTGTTGGCGGGCCAGACCCCACTCAGGCAACATGAACGGCAACGACTATCAACCTAGAGGTACCTGCTGCTGGCTTGCACCCCATGGGCTATGCCCTCCTGGTGCAGGCAGGACAGGCCTTTGACAATCATCCGACTCCGCTGGATGACAGCCAGACCCCACCCGGGTGACACAAACAGCATGTGGCATGCAACTAGAGGGATTGGCAGCGACAACCAAAAAACGAGCTAAAGGTACTGCTGCTGGCTTGCGCCCCATGGGCTATGCCCCTTTGCTGCAAGCAAGACAGGTCAGACAAGTGCACCAACGGGCTCCGCCCATTGTGTATAACCCATTCGCAACACCAACCCAAACACATTCATTGAGCACGCATGGAAAACGTTGGGATATGGGAGGCAAGCGAGATTTGTGTCCAGCGACTGTGCAATTAGCCGACCTTTTGGGGGCTGAACGTGCAGTTCACTGAGACCGATCTTCTGATCATGCAACGCTGACTTGCCACCATCAATACTCACTCCTGTTGGGCAAATATCATCATGCGCAGGGTGACACACGGGTGGGTCAATGATTGAAAATTCATACACATCCCTCGTACGGAACACAGTACCAGTGTAATATAAGGCTACAAGTACAATATATGTTCCGGTGTGAGTACCAGTAACTAACCAACTGTGTTACTGAGACACTGGGTTGTGCCGCCTTATCAGAACCGGCAGTTCTGTCCCATTTTCCGGCATATCTGAAACACGGAAAAAGCATCAGCCTGCACACCAAAAGGAGCCAACGCTGATCCTGTTACACTGAACACATTTTTACTGTCATTGGAGGATAGACTGCTGTTGACCCCAAAGATTTGCGAGTATGAAAACGCGTTGCTCATTTGCTCGCCCTGATCGACGCCCATCACACGTAAATTTTTGACTCAGCACGGTCACCTCCGCATTGTGAAGCCATGACCGTCACCGCAAGGCCACTCCGGCGCTGTAAAACGTTAGGTACGGTCAAACATGAGCTCAAGATTCTTTAGAATCTTCTGAATTGTCAGAATTGTGATCTCTTATCTTATCTCTGAGGGGTAAAGACTCTTGGTGGTGGATATTATGAGAATTGGCAATGGATTGCATGGGTACCAGCCAGTTTCCCAGTTGGGGGCCTGTTTACTACGCGTGAACTCTTAGAATTCGGCTGACTCATCTTGACGAGATTGGAGATATCAGGAATTTAAGAGATCTGAGCTTCTTACTTCAAATATCTCGTGATGTTTGACCGGGAAGTCAGCCCTTCCAATTATTTGTATTAGCTTGTCTGGTCAATCGCCCAGGCGAGTTGACTGTGAGGCGAGCAATTTCCTTCAGTCTGGGCAGAACAATCGATTGTTTGCTGTTGAAGCAAGAGCACAGCCACAGTCCAACTCACATTGTCACGTGTCAAGACACGTGACAGATCCAGGATGTGACCCTGAGGGCGGATAAGATCACGGCCGGATCCAAACACCCTGGTCAACACTCCCTCTCTTGCACAACATGGCGCGCAACAAGCAAACTGCACAAAGAAGCACAGGTGGGAAAGCACCTTGCGGATGCAGTAAGCTCAATGCTACACGTCACTACGAAGCTTACACAAGCCCAGTGCCCCCGAGCTACGATTCCAAGGATGAGGGTGGTCGCCGCGAAGAAAAAGCGCTCTGTTCGTGACTTAGAGTGCCGCCCAGCTGATGTAACTAACAATTTTTCAGGTGATCATCCCATCCAGAAGGACACACAGCCATCCAGACAAACACCAGAGGTGTCGCACAATGGCTGAGTGGCCTGGGATTTAGGCTAGTGTCGCCTATGTATTGATATAGCTTCCACGCCAGCTAGGGGCGTGTGCAGCATCACTGTGCACAGGTCTGCTCTCATGGATTATCTCCAAAACAAGGGACCGGTGGTGCATCGCGTCACATTTACGTACTAGTACAACAATGATTGGGATTGAATCCATTGTAATGGCTGCTTACTTCTAGTGATGAACATTGTCCGTTTGCAATTGCTTGAGCTGCAAAATACGTACAATTACGTGAAAAAAATACTTTCTGAGATATTGGACGACCCACTTGTGTGGGGTGAATGAAGTTGTTGTGAGCACGTAGATTGCAGCTGAGAGCTCCAACGATGAGCGTGATCACGCTGCTTGGCAAGTTGCAGCTAGCGATGCTAAGGACGAGGCAATTTGGAGGGGAACAGGTCTGAGGTACACAAGACGCGCATTGCAGCTTTGCCCTGAATCACTTCAGCGGATCTTTGACGCTTCTGCCGGTTGCCGTGGTTCCGCAGAAGAAGGCAATTGTACTTGATACAAGCGAGATTTGTTTCCGTCAGGAGCTAGGAATTTGAGTCTGACGGTGGGATTGACTTGGAGGGCAAACACTTCCTCATTCTACTCCATCCCATAGTAGGACCGGGCTATGAAGGGAAGAACAGGGAATAGCAACACAGAACCTACAGAATGTACTTTACATTTAAGAACCGGGAGCAAGATATTTAAACATCTGACTTGTTTTGCTTGGAATTGTGAACATTGGTTGGTTGGTCGGTGGAACAGGAAGACTTTTTTTAGCGAGTTAATCTGAGATGCGTCACAGGAGGCAATATGTAGACATGCGCAATGTAAGCTGCTACCTCTGAACGACGTTTGTGAAGTTAATACTTATTTGCATAAACATTGGTTGGTTTTCACAAATTGATTCAAAAAGAGGTTTAGATACATGATGATACAAGAGCTTGAGGCCCTAAGACGAGCGGTTTGGGCCAGCTGTGACCAACCCCTGCACAGTTTCCGGAGCCGAGTTCTGCATTACAGCGTTGCTCAACTGTTTGGCTGCTGCCACCCTCCCAGCAATGGTCCACGGAGCGTCTGTGACCAGTGGCACAACCTGGCCCTCCCGCGGCGGCGGCTGGCAGACAATGGGGATTCAGCAAAGCTTGCTCAACCAGACATGAAGCCACTCACGAATGTTTTCATGCAAACCATGAGGCTCTGCTGAAAGTCAAAACGGCGCGTCTGTGTGTTCCAGTCCTCCTCCATGAACAATGTGTTGTTTTTCTCGATGACGTGCCGCCTGCTGGGAAAAATTGCAACTTGTAGCACAACGTTGCAACAAGCCAAACGGTATACAAAGAAAGACTTGTGCCCATAAACTAGCTCCTTGTCCCTGGACACCCAAGCCTCATTGTCGTTCAGAGAAGAGTCACATCTGCAGACGCTCCAATAGACTGGCAAATCCACGCCCATCGGTTGACTCGTGCTGGGCGAGTGCAGCAGCTTTGTGATCCAAAACAAGCTGTCCTTGGCGTCCCTGTCCATAACAAGGATTCCGGTATGCTTACAAACCTCCTCTGACCTGCCCCACACCTTGTACAACGAGTAACGGAGCTCGGAGCCGAAGTAGTAAAGGTTGAGCATCAGCTCGGGAAGGATGTGTGAAAAATTGGAAGAGAGCACGGCCGACGTCGTGGGCAGCACCAAGGACAATACTCGGGAGCTGCAGACTACACTCAGACAACAAATATTGCAGAGCAGAAGTATTTCTACCCACAACGCGAGATGGGAGTGGATGGCTTTGATCAC
This sequence comes from Ceratobasidium sp. 392, assembly GCA_019677385.1. Classification (NCBI taxonomy): domain Eukaryota; kingdom Fungi; phylum Basidiomycota; class Agaricomycetes; order Cantharellales; family Ceratobasidiaceae; genus Ceratobasidium; species Ceratobasidium sp. 392. The sequence continues at coordinate 17,271 of WSLO01000279.1, forward strand.
ACCAGATCCAGGCAAGTTCCAGCCGCAAGCCACACCAAAATACCAAACACTGAGGGCCTTACGGGCCAAGAAGCGGACATTGTTGCTGAAGAACTGTAGCATTTGACCCTCATCTGCTTGTTCCCCCTTGTCGTCTGGCCCACCCAAGGATCTACTCCACCAACCGCCCCCGGGATGACTCTTGGTGACAAACATGACAATCAACTGGAACTCCAAGTTGTCCGCCAGCCTTGGCAGTGATTTGTCAGTCGGGCACTGGACCAACTACCATAGCATGCACTGCTGCCTGAGTTCCATTTCATCCTCCCGCGACAGGCCGCCGTGCAAGAAACCGCAGAACGCTGCCACGTTGATTCTGAACACGCCGAGGGTGGCTTGAATTTGTTGGTAAATGGAAATGGCCTGCTGGGTGAGCGACTCGATGTGAAAAACAACTAAAATGACTGAGCATGCTGGCTTCATCTTCATTGTCTTCCTGGCTCCACGGTTTATGATGTACTGATGAAGAGGTCAATGGCGCCTAGACTTTGAGCTGTCACTACGCAGACGAAGGCTCACCGGAGCTGTGCGGGCTTGTGCAGCCAAAAGGCACTCAGGGCACGGGAAAGGATCACCCGTCTCACTCGCCATTGAGGTTGGGATGCTCACGCATGGCAAATCATTGCGATTGGGGGACTGGTCATCAATAATACCGTAGCAGTACGGCTTTCCACATATTGTACAGTCGATCAGAAACTCCCTGTTGTCGCAAACGAAACAGAACTTCAGGGCGCGGTGAGAAGACAGGTGACCAAGCGAAGAAAAACAGCACGCACTGTCTCCACGAAATCCTCTGCTTTGCCAACGCCGGGATTGTCTGACTGATGGAGCTTCCTGTGAGTAGTTTTGTTATGCGCAGTGGCCTCGGTCTGAGCTAAGAACAACGAAGCCATGGTGGTGGACGGGTATGCAAACACAAAACACGGTCACGTGACAGGCTGTTCTCCGAGGCTTACCAATCTTTTGGGTCCGGCGTTAGTTATGTCCAACAGAGGCTGGCAACCCCACAGTAAAGGTAAGCGCCAGATGTTCAGCTTCTCTTGCCCAACAAGACCATTTGACATAGAGACCTACTATGTGCTGTTTGTGCTGGAACATTGTAGCCGTATTTTGTCGGTACTTTGATAAAGATCAAATTGCAGCAAGTATCAGATCCTGTAACAAAGGCATTGTATGCCTCAGACTGCAAGTAGCTGTACTCAGTTCTATAATTCACTGCTACTGTGAGCCGTGAAAGACCCACAGGGCTGGGCTGCTGACAGAGGCTGACAAAGGAGTGATGCCTATAATAGGTCAGATTTTGCACGCAGAATTGAGCTGGTGCGTGAACCACGTAATGTCATGAGCTAGAATTGCTCATAACAACCTTACAAGCCCTCGTATCATATAACCAAATATACCAATATTATTTTCACGATTTATCATATTTTCTGAGATCCTCTTCAAAGGATAGTTGCTTTATATGGCATATTACTTATTACTTTGTCATCGCTTATATCATATAGTACCTTAGTCAGCGATGTGTCACATTTGTATTACATCATACTTAGTCTAGACCGCTTACTCACGATTACTCATCAGGTCCAGACCCATTTGATATTACATTGCATATTCGCTTAGATAGAAGATACTTATTATGTCCTTGAGGCGCACACATTGCGACCTCACCTTTCATGTATTATTCTTTTATCATGTGTATATATACTAGGCTCGTACTTGGGATATGGCCCAGGTTTCAACCTCTTCGTTGTGTTTAGTCCTACGCTCTTGGCTTTGGCCTTTGGCCTATCACAATATTATTTCCTTTTATCACTTTTATTACCTGAGTACTGCGAGAGCGTTACACGTAAATCAGCAGGGTATTACAGTTCAAAAAATGTTCGTCAAATCGCCTGATCGGCTGTTTGGTACAGTAGGAAGCTGCACACCCAGCTGTTCGGCAACGTAGAGTGTCAGCTCATCGCTTCCTGAAACCCGGGCAAGAAGCTAGGTGTTAAAGTATGAACATGTATTTATTGTCAATCCTCATACATATGTGACCAGTGAGGACAGATCCCGGTTAGATGATTACGGCAACGAGTACACAAAATGCGCTGGCATAAATGTTTACATATGTGAAGCACCTATTGATGAAGCTGACGCAGCAGAGAGAAAAAGACGAACCAGCAAAAAAGTACTACTTTATAGGTATTCAAGATACATTATGAGCCTAAAGAGCTGGATCTGGCTGCATTTTGCCGCACAGCTGCATAGCCTAGCAATCAGGGGTGAACAGCCATATATGGTACACTCCCGCTGTTACCGGTTGGCAACTCACGTTCCATTTCCTAAAGTGAATTGTTGCAATCCAATAACCCACCTCTCTGCTGGGTTATGTGTAATGTCGCTTGCAGCACATCGGAGCTCAAAACCTGGCCTAATCGAGCCCAAGGTTTATCTGGTGAGCCCGAACTCTCCGTCTTCCTGGTTTGTGGCCTGCTTACTTTACACCTCATTCACGCCCAATAACCCGCAAAATCTGCAATTGAGTACAGCTAGTGGCCCCTAGTCAAGAATGAAAGTCAACCTTCTGCCTTGAACATGAGACATGCAGTTGCTCCGCAGTGTTAATTGAAGTGGCCCATGGATTTTGTGAAGATTTTTGGAGTATGGCTGTTGCCTGGAAATGCATATCAATGTACAGTGAAAATTCAGAGGTACAATTGAGATTGTTCCAGTTGTCGATTTGCGTACCTGACGATTGAGAGGTTTTTAGGAACACATACAGACCAGCTACAAAATGGCTTTCCTAACGTTACAAAATTGACTAGTTCAAACCTTCAATTGTAAGTACCTGGCTGGCACATGGGATATGAGCAAACGAATAGCAAACAGCATTAAGCACATAATTTGCCGTGCAGAGCGGTAAGGTGGTACCAATCAACTGTGTTTGCTGTATCAGCTGCTCATGTTGCAGAAGCGAGTGGCAAAGATTGCTGGGAAAGGCGCGGGTCAAGAAACCCAGAGCTAAAGGCATTGGAGGAGACCGTATTCCAGAGCTTTGACTGTAGCAACCACTGCATCAAGCAGCGTTCAAAATGGTAAGTTTGCCACACAACAAGATCAGCTCAACCAGTCAAATACAGACTGCCCAGTCTTGAAGGTGCTGGTAGCACTGCAAGCAGAGAAACAAGCGTGATATTTTGTCCATGGCTAATACACAAAGCTAAACAGAGCTGCTATACGATGATAAAAGCAAAGATACAGGGCCGTTGGCCAGTGAAGCATACGCCAATGTCTGACGTCCTGGACAAAGTAGGCAAATGTGATGGAGACAGTTATGTCCCTGATGGGAGAAACCTAATAGTACCCGTGGATTCTGGTATTTGACCCGTGGGGAGTTATATTTGACCCGTGGGGGGTTATTTTTGACCCGTGGGGGGTTATATTTGACCCATGGGGGGTTATATTTGACCCGTGGGGAGTTATATGTGACCCGCGGAGGCTAGTATTTGACCCGTGGAGGCTGGTATTTGCCCCGTGGAGGCTGGTATTAGACCCGTGGGGGGTAATTTTTGACCTGTAGGGGTGAGAAAAGTGCCTTGACCCAAAGCAACACCTGGGACAAGCTGAGTTAGCTGCATGACAATCTTGGAAACAAGGTATTCAGCCTGTAGAGAGAATGTCACAACCCTGAGCCAGGTATGGACCTA
>WSLO01000280.1:5728-20971 GCA_019677385.1 Ceratobasidium sp. 392
AAGCCGGCCCTTCCCAGGCCAATGGGAACAATGCCACTGGACCAGATGACGATAGTACGGCACCCGAGGGTGAACGTGCGCCATCCGGCGAGCGCGGGCGATCGAAAGGACGCGGGGGAAAGACACAGCGTCAGGCATACCTCGAACGTCTGTCTGAAGACCCATCTTTCATTCCGCGCGTTGGCGCTTTTTGGGGCCACGATGAGCGCCTGCTTGCTCCAGAACTACGAGGCATGTCCGAATGGTGGAGGGGTCGCTGGAACGGGCGAGGACGTGGTGGGAATGCGAGGGGCAGAGGGCGTGGACGCGAACGTTGGGCGGGTGCAACCGAAAGGCCAGTTGACGCTGAGGTTACCGAGAACAATTCTCAGGCACCCGCAGCTCCCCCGGCACCTTCACCGCCCCCTATCGAGCGCACGTGGGGCCATGATGGATTCGAAAAGATGAAGGAACAAGAGCAATCACACTTGATGCGAGGCGCTCTACGAGGCCGAGGTCGTGGGCGTGGGCGCGGAAGAGGCCGCGGTGGGATTACGCGCGAACCAGAGCAACTATGGACCAAAGCTCCCGATACCCATCTTCACGTTGATCCGTCCACGCGACCACAGTTTCCCGGTCAAGGTCGAGGGATCAAGATAAACATGCCAGGCCAATGGAGACCGACGATCGTACGACTTCCACCAGGCGCCGCTTCGTCTTCCAATTCCACACCTGTCAAGTTAAGAAAAGGGGGACTCGGTGCTGATGAAATCACCGTCAAGCTTCCTGGTCAACAAGCCAAGGTTATTCCCGTCGTGCCTGTCAAGGAGGACAAACCAGCGCTCCCTGAGGATCCAGTGACTGTGCTGCCGCTGCAAGAAGCCCCGCCTACCGTTGTTGCTCGACTTCCTGGGGTCGCGAATGCTAGTGCCACAAATGGTACGGCTGGTCGTACCGAAGCAGCGTCTGCGCCTTTGCCGACTTTGTCGACTCCTAAAGGACATAACATCGTTGATCCTGCTTTACGACCAACCAGCGCAGTGCCCATTCAAGTTCCTGGCAAGCAGACTATGACGCAAACGGCAGCTCCCTCGAAACCAGCACCGCGAAATACCGGCCACGGAAGGACTCGAAGTCAGCTGGACGCTGTCGCATTTGCACAAACCGTAGCGCCGGCCACGGAGTCTACCCCTCTGACCTTCGGCTCTTTGTCAACCCCGGCTGCTACCCTTGCCCTCGAATCAACGCTCCAGCTCCAGTCGGTGCCAGCGCATGTCCTGGTACCTGCACCAGCGTTTGCGCCAGCGCCGGCACCAGCGTCGGCACCAGCACTAGTACCAGTTGCCCAGGTACCTCCTGCCGAAATGCCAGCACTCGCGATCACAGTTCCCGCTCCAGTCGTACAGGCTTTGCCTAACCCCATCGCCTCTTACACGCCTCCTCCTGCTAGCGCATACTCTTCGCACAACCCGTATGCTTACTCTTACGCCCATACGCCCTTGGACGGTGCCGCATACTACTCCACTGCGACGCCGACTCCACCCCCGCCTCAGCCGCACATGTACTACCCCAGCAACGCTTTCTTTGTTCCGCCTCGCCCCAGTGGTCCTGTTTCCATCCGTGCTCCTGGCGAGAGCGTAGAGGACAGTGCAAACCGTGCGGTTCCTGCTCCTCCGATGTGGAACTACTATTCTCATAATTCTTATTATTCTCCGTCTGGTACGCCTTACCCTCCCCCTCCCCCTCCACGCGGATACTATCCCCCTACTCATGGAGGGGATTATCCCGCTCAACCTTCTGAATATACCGGAATATACGATGGATATGCGCCTGGTGCCGTGTACTATTGATTTTTGTATGACTTTATGTTTCTCTGGCGAACCCCTTCACTCCCCATCAACACCTACTTTCCACATTGTTCAAGGCATACTGTACTTTCTTCAGGCTGTTTCTCTTGCTCGCCTTTTGTTGTCTGTGATAACTGCAATAGCTTACGAATTTCATGATTGTTGCCAATCTTTTCTCGGCCACACGTGCCAAGTCCACGCTGACTCATCAGTCGCCCATTGCTGTGCGACCGGGACAATCAAGCCTCGCCTGGACCACCACCAGCCCGCCCTCCAACGGTCTCGCTGCAGCGTAACCCCGCCTCAGCAGTCCCCATAACCTGTTTCTCAAATAGATCAGGATAATCTACAGGTAATGGTCGTGTGGCACCGTCCACCTGGCGACAACCATGATTTGCTCGACTGACTCTTTGCGTTCTTCCCCTTCGAGTTTAGCCACTTGCTAACGACCAGAAGCCTATTCTTACCCTCTGTGTTTCACCAACCCCCCGACCCTTTTCCGCATTCCCATGGCGTTCCCGCTCCAAGCATTCCCACTCCAACAACCTCAGGCAGCGCCTGCGCAGAAACAGGCGTTTGCCCCAGACTTGTCGGTTCGGTTGATCTGCCCCGAGTGCAGAGATCCCAACCCGAAGATTGTTGAAGAGTTTGGTAGCGGAGATCTCGTATGTGGCGATTGTGGGCTTGTGTTGGGGGATCGGATTGTGGATACCAGGAGTGAATGTAAGTCGCAAGCTAGCCCCTGTGTGATGAATAACATCTAAATTTTTCTCTATAGGGCGTGTAAGTAGCTGTTTGGGTCGAATAAATGCATGCACTCAGCATTCTGTAGACATTTGCCAACGATGAAGGTGATGACCCGTCCCGCGTCGGAGCAGCCACCAACCCTCTTCTCGAGGGCATCGAGCAACTCGATACTGTCATCAGCTTCAAGGACGGCGGGTCCGGTATGGCCAAAGAGCTTCAGCGAGCCGCGGCGCGAGGTACGGTTGGGAAGAACGAACGGAACATGATGTCTGCTTTCCGCGACATCTCCGCCATGTGCGAGTCCATCTCGCTCCCGAAAAACGTATCAGACACCGCCAAGCAGCTGTACAAGCGTGCAGAGGAGGAGAAAATAGTGCGCGGAAAGAGCGCGGACGCTGTCGTCGCGTGCTGTATCCTCATCGCATGTCGCCAGGCGAACGTGCCCCGAACGTTCAAGGAGATCCACCAGCTAACGAGGGTTCCGAAAAAGACGCTTGGACAATGCTTCAAGGCCTTTGAGCAGGCTTTTGATCTTTCTCGACCTGCGCCAGCAGACGGAGCCGATGGATCTGGCCCTTCGGGAGGCACGTCGGCCGAAAATCTGCTTAATCGGTACTGCAACCAGTTGGACCTCCATGCGTCGGTCGACACGGCGTGTAAAGAGGTCATTGTCGCGGCGCGAAATCATGGGATCGCCGACGGTCGCAGTCCCATTTCGATCGCTGGTGCTGCCATTTTCTTCACTTCGCATCTTCTTGGCCAAGCAAAATCTGCAAAAGATATTTGCAGCGTTGCCGGTGTCAGCGAGAGTACGATCAAGTTGGTTTATCGCATTCTGTGGACAGACCGAGACAAGTTGGTGAAAAAGGAGTGGCTGGATAGTGGAAAGGCGATTATGGAGCGTCTGCCGAATGGTGATGGGGGCCGTTAATTCTTCATTACTTTATTCATGTACAATTTTACCGTACATTCCTCGTACTAACATGCCCTCCTATCCACAAGATGTTGTAGTAATACATATAACGATCTTTATTTCCCCCTAGCGCTAGATGTGTGGTCCTGTCAATTAACAAATTAGCGCCCGTACAATACAGCTTGAAATCAAAAAATTTGCCAGACTCTCCTGCTCACCATCAACCTTGGCAGACGAGCACATCGGACGTCCAAATGTTGGGGTGAGTTGACATCCCTTATTCTATATCTTATATCTTTACATGACGAGTGTCGTATCTTTCGACCGCTCCTGGCACCTCTTAGTCGAGACGCGTTTTGCACTGCGAAACGTGTTGATGACATACTTGACTTCTGATTCTTGCCTCTTTTGCACTCTGGTACCTTGATTAGCGTGCCATATGTTGACAAACTGGTCTATTAGGTTTAATCCCATCAAATCAGAAATTATTTGAACAAGTTGCATTCAGGCTCAACCTTCGTTTGTCTACTTCTATCAACTACATTTGTCTTGAAACTTAAATTGTGATATGTACCTATCCTCTGCCTTCCGAAACGCGTGCTTTCCGTTCGAACATGAAGCCCCACGTGTAGGTGCGTGTGCCGCCTCGTGTTTTTTCTTCCGCTAGCGCCTTATATGGGTCGTAGGCGAGGCTCTCTCATATCTGCCCCATACCTACTACCAAGTCCCCCCTGTGTCACTAGACTGTTCTTGAAGTCGTATAGCTCAATGTCGAAGCGTGAAAAGCCAGCTGCGGAGGTAGTAGTAGCAGCAGATGAGGCGCAAGTTCAGCAATGCATCCAGATCCGGATAGACGGTGCGCCTTGGTGTTCAAGACGCCCTTCGTTCCTCTCCATCTGACTGGATATCTTTTACGCGTCGACGCCGCTCCGAATCGCGTCTCCAGTCTTTCACCATGAACAAAAGTTTCCTTTAGACACAGAAATTGATGAGTAAGTTGAGTTATCTCGCGATCAGATAGGACTAGCCCACCAAACGCTTTTCGCTCTCATTTGGGCTATGTAAAACAGATACGACGAGCCGGGACGCGCTACGCACTTTTTGCTGCGCTCGGTACCAGACCACCGACCTCTGGGTACGGTTCGGATCGTGAAGAAGCCTGTTGGGTATAAGCTTAGTCGACTGTGCATACATAAAGAGTATCGCGGCATGCATTTTGGCGAGGATCTGCTTAAAGTACGTGATGAGCTTTTGGTTCGGCTGTTGACGTCGGTGTCGGATTGTGTGTCGTTGTGTTTTGGGCTCGCTATTGTGGCCTTACGAGGAGAGGGGCGTTCCGTTCGGGTTCCGGCATAAACGACTTTTACTAATGACCTTGATCTCATATGGGCGCATAGAATACCCACTCGTAAGTACGACATATCCAACCTCGCGAGCCCACCTACCGTTTTCGTCCACGCATCTACGTTCCTTTGTTCTTCACATCTCAGCCCCTTAATCTCCCGCCCCTTCATCCAGACCTCCTGGTCACATCCCATTCTTCCTTGACGTCGCCTTCATCCTCCGCCCCTCGCCCCTTTTCGTTTAAGTCTCCCGACGATTTATCCCTTACCGATGTCCCAGATGGGTAATTATCGAGTCCAAGCGCGCAGGACGCCCGGCGGAGATCTCACTCCACTCTCAGATCTACGCAAAGGCGTTCTACAGCCGGTACGTCGGCGTCGGCAGTCCTTTGGCGACTTGTCCAGCCTCCTTTCCTGACACAGCGTTTGATCGTCCCCGTTCCATGTTGCCCCTGCTTCCACGACTTTCCTAATGGCGCATGTATGCCCCTATTCCTCGATGCTTCAATCTCCCATCGGCACATCTGTACTGTCCAGCGAAGGATATGTTCCAGAAGGGCCCGGTACGTCTACATACACTCTAATCGTAATACGCCAGAACTTCCGATCTTGACTGAACCTGTCTGTAATTCACCTGACATCCGCGACCTGTGATTATCATTGCACCTCGCTGTCCCAAACTTCCCTTCCCGCCCGACGCTCAATTATCGTTGCGCATGACATTGACCCCGATTTCGACTTACGACGCTCTCCTCTTTGGGTTCACACCTGCCCGACTCGGGCATTGCGTTGCATTACGCACATCTCCGGCCGAACTTCCTTTCCGCGCACCCCTCCCCTCCGACCGATCCTCGCGCCGCAAAACTCAAAACGCAATTCCAAACTCGAATGCCAACGACCACACGCTTCGCGGCGTCCAACCCGCGCCCGCTCGCGAACCCACCGGGGGTGTTTGGGGTCTTGTGCTCATGCGCTCTCTTTGACGGCACCCTCGATCCTTCATTCTGTCCAAACTTTTTCGCCTCCGGCGTACGAATTCGCATGCGTCGTACACACGCTTCCCTTCACTCTTACTTGTATTCCCGTTTTTGACGTATGGCCCCTATGTCGGCGACCTTCCCATCGACCATACTTCTGTCTTCTCGATCTTTTTCATACGGTCAATCCCGATTCCGTTTTGTGCTGTGGATCGTTCGACTCTTTTTGGGCTCGCCGCTGCCCGCATCTTACGTCTTCCTTGCCTGTGCTCGCGCTCCGACGACCGTGCTCGTTACTCCACCGACACACACTTGGCCCGCTTGGCCCCTAAAGAGTTTGACGAAGATGGTGCACCGCACCAGCGCATGGTTTGGCGAGCTCCAGCCCCTGGCGACGATGCCGATGCGGGCATAGCGATCGAATCTAACTGATCGAGCCCAAGCCGCCATCTATCTATCCGACTACGCCGTTTGTCGCACCTGGTTCGTGGGCTAGGCCGACGCTCTCGGGGGTGGGATCTGGTATCAGTTCTGGGCCCTTTTCATTGATGCGTGGTACGATTGGACTCCGGTAGCCTTGATACGCTTTGGGATAGATAGCGGAGGCGAGATCAATATACACAGGAACAGGAAGTCGATTTGGAGTGATTATATACACATAAATATAACTACTCCTCGGAGCGAAGTGAGACGAGACAGCAGAAGGGGATAACAAGATCATCGTTGGTTGATACAGTAGGTAAAGGAGGGAAGGAAAAGGGGGGAGGATCGGTCGCATAGCAGGTTAGGCGTATATGGAACTGCGACTGGGGGACAAAAACGTAGAGCAGAAAGGTCATCACAGGTCGTAAGGTAGGTATCGTAAACACAGGCAAGGAATAAAACACGAAGTAATCCACAAGAAGTCCAAGGGGTGACACAAACCAAAACATCGTGCGGTCCAAATAGGGACGCATATGAAGAACAAGTTCTCCTAGAGAGATAAAACATATCCAAGATAATATCGTCTAATCAAGACTGCGCTCCACAGCGCGCTCAAAATCCACACCTTCACTCCGCCTTCCACCGAATGGTACCAAACACATCCTCGTCGTTGGACTCGGCAACGTCTTCGTCGAATACCGGGCCCGGGGCAAACATGAGAGCGCCAAACGAAGCTCCACCGGCAAGCTTCCCGTTGAAAGAAGAAGAGGAGCGGCGGCCGCCGAGATTGAGTTGCAGCCCATCCGGGCCCGCGTCGGCAGAAGTGTGGTGCCATCCGCTGCTTGCACTGCCGTTCACGCGCATGTATCCAGTCCCGGTGTACGGACCGGGGTTCGCGATCCCGGTGGTGCGCTCCTCATACTCTTTGCGTGCAGCCTCGTAATCGAGCTTCTCACGCTCGGCTTGGGCAAGGAACGGCTGGGCGAGAGTAAAAGGTTAGTGCATGTATCCACACTGATATAAACGGTAACGAACCTTCTTCTCAGCATCACTAAGCGTGCGCCACTTGGCCGCGGCGAGCACGCTCTGCCGCGTTGTTTCGGTTTCGGGCCCAAAGACTTCGGTGACTCGGTTAGGATCCGCCCGAATCCACTGTAGGAACATGAAATATGCCGACAGTGGCTTTTTCGGAGCGTTGGGATCCTTCAAGTTGGATCGGCGAGATTTACCGGCCTTGCGCTGAGCCGCGCGGTAGGCGTTCTCCGTCCGGATGTCTTCGGGAGTGAGCATCCGCTGCCATGAGGCAAGCTCGCGCTCGTATTCGTCCTTTGCGAGGCGAGCTTTGCGCTTGTAGATCTGTGTAATCTTGTTAGTGAAATGAACCCGGCTCCGAAGGGCTTACTCACCTCCTTCTGCTCCGAAGTGAGGGCCTTGTAGGCAGCGCCGCCGTCCTTGGCCGCCTGGGAGACGTTGAGCTTGCGCTCGGGGTTGGTATTCTTGTAGTTTTGAAGATACTCGGTGAAAAAGATTTGCCATGTCGACGGAGCCTGTTTAGGCGGATGCAAACGGGATCGCAAGGGCGGAGCTATAAAATTAGGAGGCAAGGCCATAAATGAGCATGCTATAAAAGGACGGGTAGACCGCGGGCGCTAGAGGCCCAAACGGGAAAGCATCCATACCTAAATCGGTGGGTCGCTCGACTTCAGGGGAGTGCTTCCTCTTGCGCGAGTCTTCTTCGCCAGCGCTCTCGGCGTCTGGGGTGGTCGAGCGGCGGGATTTGCCGGCCGCGATCGCAATTGGCGCCGGGGGACGCGAGGGTGCAGATGATGAATAGGGGGTGGCTATCACATGATGGAAGTGCAAGGGAGCATCGGTCTGGGCAAGAGCCGCATCGAGGGTGCTGTTGCGGAGGGTGCGCGGGCTCAACGACAGGTTGGTCGGCCGGCTGAGCATCGCGGCCGAGTGGCTCATCGCACGCATATGAAGCGTCGGACGCATAGGGGGCGATTGGGCGGTCGACGAACGCAGCTGCGAGGAGAACGAGTGCGCATGGGTATTGGTGCGCCTAGCGGGGATACGGATGCTCGACCGGGTGCGGGGGCGTGGCTGGCCAACCGTGAACGGGTGCTCGTTGGGCAGCGACGAGGCCAGAGCCGGCTGGGGGGAGAAGGGGGGAGCCAGACCCGGCGAGACGCCAAACGAGTCGCCGTTGAGCGAGGGGCTCTCTGGCGTCTGGGGCGGATCGATATTGAAGCCAGAGCCGACGTCCCAGGAGCTGGGCGAGTCCGAGAACGAGTTGGGGTTGGAGAGGTAAAAATGGCCGTTGGGCGGATCGAGATCGGAATCATCGAACCCAAGCTGGTCGAGGTTGGTATAGGCTGCCATCTGCTCAGACTCCCAGTCGAGCATCGTAGTGCGCGGGAGGGGCGGCTGGGCTTGCTGGTCGTTGAGCTCGTCCAGGGAGAAGATCATGCTCTCAGAGGTAGGCGCGAATGGGTTGTGCAACTCGTGGCCGAGCTCGTTGGTGCTGAGCATCGCCGCGGGCGAGGTCCACGAAGAGTCAAAGGTGGTGAATGCGCGAGAGGCGGGGGATTCGTCGTGCCAGACGTGTGTAGCCATGTGGCGGCAAAGTGGCGGTCGAGAGACGGGGGCAGATTGGCAGAAGGTCCCGCGCCCCCCGGCTTTTAATACGCGGCCGCTGCAGAGCACTAGCAGCCTCATAACCCCTAACGTAGCCGGAAGCTCGGACACTTTGGCGGGTAGGACCCTAGTGTCACGTGGGCAATCCCGATTTCCGGGAAAGAGGCGCCCCCGACTGGTCGCGTGTTACGTCCCCCACGGTCGCGCCCCCCGAACACCGCGGACTCGCTCTTTGCCGACTTCCCCTGCACTGGCGCATGCGATTTACATTGCAGCCTAATCGTTACATACAGAGCCTCCCTCTCATACGTCAGCGTCCAGACTCTCGGCCCGTCAGATGACCACGACCGTCTCCTGCGGTTTATACTTTGTGTTGTGGTACACACTCTTGCCAACCTGCCATATCAGAGTACAATGAGATATCGTTTACACACACGCCACAACAGAACCTGCGAAGAGAACGACGTGCGCTCTCCCGCCTGACAGGGGCCAGGCCGCTCAAGAATCCGTAGATCTCGGCCCCTCCCATTCCAGCGCCCAAGATCACTGTACCACCATGTGCAGCCGTTCACACTAAGCTCAGCGTCTATCCGTCCCAACCCACCGTCCGCCGACAGGCCCGGCTGACAGACCATCCCCGCACACCGCATCCCGCCATCCGATCAAGCCCCTGCGTCATATCTAGCCCGATCTTCATCCAACCCAGCGCCACAGGAGGCCCCGCCGACGTCCCCACAACCGTCGGCCATCCAACCAAACACCCGAGCGCACACATCCACATTCGAGTAGGTCGCACGTGACCCGACTCCCCCAGACACCCTCCGCTCAAGAAGTAACAATCGAAGCGTAGCAACGCACCTCCCATCCCCGTACATCCTTCATAATCTCGCGCTCGCGCGCCTGGGCCGCCTGCTCACGTCGGTATGCGTCGCGGTCGCCCTCGGCGAGCAGTAGGGGTACGAGATGAATGCGCGACCATGTATTTTCCCGTCGTAGCTCCCTACAAAAGTAGAACAAAACCGTCCCCGGACAACGGGAAACGGTACAAACACAAACACGTCAGCACTCGCCGAGTCATTTCCTCATTCTGCCTTGACTCAATCACGGGAGCCCAAACAGCGCACACAGATTGAGCGATATCGAATTTCGCTGGCCCGCCTCTGCGTTGATTGGCCGTGCGCGAGATAAGCGTACGACGCCCCATACCCGGTTAGTCGGGGCCGCCTTTCCACAGTCGCCGCCCCGAATCTAAATCAGGCAACTATGGCTCACTTTTGCCATTCCGCCCATCCCGGCGACTTATCATGACCCTTACGAGTCACATATGGCAACCCGCAGCAGCACCGTCAAAAGGTAAAAAAAAAAGTACCGAGCGAGAACGCGGAGCTCCGAGGAAGCCAGGAAGCGAATCCAGTCAGCTTTGCTCACCTCCGTTCAAGGTTTCCTTGTCCAACTTTATAGAATCCGAATGCGCAGACCGCCGCAACACCCGCTAGAACAACGGCCCCGCTCGGCCCACGAAATGGAAGCGAACGCTTGTACTTGATGGGCTCAAACCCGCCAGGGGGCGGCATATCCCTTTACCAATTACCGACATGATGACAAGACATCGAGCAGCGAGCGCATCGCAGTCCAATGCCGGTATGTGAAGAGCAATGTGATTCGAAATGGTTAGACCAAAGGATAGGAGGCCCGTCCACAAACAGGAGTGAAGGTTCGGCCACAGTGGGACACAAATGGTCAAGATGTGATCCGTGGATAGGGAGTCGGCGTGAGAAGCGAGTGCGTCGGGCCAGCGATGGTCGGTTGCGAGGGATCGTCGTACACGTATCGAGGGCGAGCCATACGGTAAGTTGCACAGTTTCAGTATGAATTCCGGATGGCGGTGGAGTGAAGGAGAGTTAGAGTAAGTTGGGGTTTGCGGATCGAGCGAAGAATAACAAATCGACGTACTGTCTGTACGACACTGTCACTACATGTCGAATCGCATAGTCAATCCAGATCTCGATTGTCAGTATTACTCTTATTACAACACCAAACACCTACTGTTGTCCAATCTCAATCAACAAGCGCGGTGGTCAAAAGTACAATGGATAGATATTTCAAATCTATCAATCTCGCGGATGGTCACGGGATCCTTGACCCACTCATTGTTCTCAAAATGAATTCAATATTTTAGCATGGACAGTGTCGTCATCTCCCAAGTTATACACACGGAATAGAATAGGAACGCAGAATCAAAACGCAAACGAAAAGACGACGACCCCGTCGGTGGCCGGCACACCAAGGCTGCTGGACAAATCGAGCCTCGGCGGACTTGCAATGCTACCCGAGTAATCTCTCCTAAGACATACACTGTTCCCAGCTTCCTCACATCGACGTTTTGACGATAAGAAGCCTAAAAAACACAAGCATCACAGCGCAGTAGCACCGCGTTGGCCAAATTCAGGCGTGAGAGATCGAGGCGTCGGGAGTCCGTCTTCGTCTCTCGGCCCGGCACCCCAGAGAGCCGCGCGCAGCGATTCCCGTGGTTGGGATTGACTCGCCGAGGTCCCGAGAGGCGAAGGCGATCGGTGCAAGATTGGCGCGAGATTCGATACCCCGCGGCGGAACCGCGCTGCAAAGTCTTCCCGCGCAGCTGTCAGTTCGCGCCGGTGCGCTTCGATTGTCCGGTCTAGTGTAGACAGTTCGCTCGTCACTCTACGGATTGTGCTCGAGTGCGCATGTGCGTGGGCAGGGACCGGTGCAGGCGGCAACGAAAGCGATGATGGCGGGCGGGATTCTGGTTCGTCGTCACTCGGACCGCTTTCACGTCGAGCAAAGCTCTCTGGGGGCACATGATTCCCACTCGCACTTGTACTTTCGCTGGAGCTGCTTGGCCCACTGCGTGTGTATTCCGCCAAGTCTCTCGCCCTTGCACGATCACGCAAGCGCTGTGTTTGAGACTCAAAGTCTGTTGTGCGATGATGGCGTGGACGGAAGTACGTTACACTGCTGGCGGACGCTGGACGCCTGACCAGTGAATGACGAGCGAGCGAACTAGTACTCCGCCCTGGCATCATTGACAATAGGTTGTTTGGCCGAGTTGATGGCGCAGGTGGGGGTGGGGGTGATGGCAAGTCCAACGGATGAAGTGAGGGCGAAAATACGACGTCCAACGGTCTCCAAGATGACGACGACGATCCGCCCGTTTGTGCCTCGCGCAAACTACTCCCGATGCGTGAGCCCAGGGTCGGCTGGCTCATAAGTGGAAAGGCCTCTGGCTCGGTCCCATATTCGTCCATTCCAGCATCCTCCGTCCCGTCGCTGTCCCACCCATGTGTCCCTAGCAAAAAGTCGGCTCGTCGGAGTGGGTGCGGTTGATATGGTCCCCGACAAGACTCTGACAAAGCAAGCAGTGCATTGGCGGTGCGGGTTGAATGAGCAATTGTTCCATGTAGACTACCGCGGTTGCCTCGGCTGTTTTGACGGCGGGCAGCATGCTCCTTTCCAAGAAGAGTGAATTATAATTAAACAGACCGCAGCCCGAGGGCCGGATAACGCACCTGTACCAAGATCTCGATTATTCGCTGCGTAAAAGAGTCTGTGACATCAAGAGCCTTGAGAAAGCCCAAGGTAGCTTAGCCTTCGTAGGCGCCAACAAAGATGAAACAAGAACTCACCTGAATGAATTGCTCATGAGTAATCTTGGGTTCTGGATTAAGTTCCATAAGATCGTCTTCGACTTTTGGTTTCCGCAGTTTGTCCACGGCGTTGTATCTGGCCACTAGATAAGTATAAAGGGCTGTACAAAGCGCAGGCAAGGACTCACGTCAAACACCGGAACTTCATGTGGAGTAGGTCATCATGGTAGGCCGGTGACCTGTTAATAAAATCAGACACGTTTCGTGATAAGATTAATGAGACGCACCATTTACCCATTGTGAGCTAATTTTTTGAGGTAGGTTCGGGGGTGATAGGGCTGTTTGTGAGACTCGTGGATGGCGCTGGTCGCAACGATGCAGAGGAAGCTTCTGTGGCAATGCTAGCACGCAAACAGGGCCACGTGATCCATCACATAATGGCCGCTTACATAGCCTCTGTGATCTCCCTTTGTGCTGAGCCTGACCGAGACTATGATAATTAAAAGGTTTATCCTTCGGCGTACAGCCCAACGATCGCTATCTTTCCCTGTGTTAGTTCGACGAAACTCAACCAAATCCAATATAGACTGTGATGAGCTTGGAGTACCTGTGCGCGCGACCTGGTCGGTCGAAAAGCTACTCTCCACTTATCCCGCGCCATCTTTGTCTCCTGACACTCTGGCTCGTTTACACCGGCTCTCGGCATTACAGTCACCCGAGCCGGGCTCGCCTGAGGCTGAATCACTGCGTCGAGATTTGCAAGAGTTGTTGCGTCTCGTCGAGGCGGTGAAACTTGTTGATACTTCAGCGCTCGGCGGGAGCGAGCACGCCGATATACCGGATAGCCGAATCTGGGCCGAAGGAAGAGGGATTGATTTGGATGCGCCGGAAGCTAGCCACCTAGACGAGAAACATGGACAGGCGCTACTGAGGCACGCGAGTAAGCACGTTGATGGACAATACGTCGTGGAGACGGCGCCTAAGGCTCGGGGTCCGAAGGTTGCCCGAAAAGAGTGAATGGCATTGGCGGGATTTGGTTGTGCGTACCGCATGTCGCTCTGTTTGCCAGGCTACTGACTTGGAGATGATGCGTAGAACGAACATTCTGCTCGTGAATCATACCGCGTTGAGCGGCTCGAGAGCGCGATGCGTGTGTATTTCGCCATGCTAGTATACTTGAATCTAGGAGATTCACAATTCTAATCATGTGGTTTTCTATCGAATGGTGCGCTGCATAGCTTTATCGCTAGATTGTCTTTGACTCTTAATGTACGAGCGATATTTGGCGGCACTATGCGGGTATGACGACAAGCCCAGCGTGCAAGTCATTTGCATGTCGACTGGCTTCTTGATCGCAATGTTTCACTACACTCGCTGCAAAGCATTGTATGAGCTTCCAACAACTGGGTCACTGGTTGCTAGCCGAACTCGGTGGCACTAATCTATTATGTCACATTCCTTCGTTTTATATGCTGTGTCTGGATTCTGACCAAGCCAGTCGTTGTCCAGCACAACGTCCGATTGCGGAGAATGCGACAAATTTAGATTGCATCCTTTGTCGGCGCAGAAATCCTAGTCCCTCAGCCGCTATTGCCTTGGTTCCACCTGGTCGACTGCGTCGGTTCGTTCTAGTGCACATGCTCGACGTCGCGGCTCGAAGACTCGTGACACGCTGCCAAGCCCTCGCACGCGGGCGAGCTATGCTTCGGCAATACAGCTAAACGTGCAAGAAGACACTCTTATCTGGCGTACCGCACGACTCACTAACTAATTTGGCGCGCTTCTTCTTTGGCGAGCTTTGGAATCGTGACACGCCCGGTCACGCTTAGTATGACTGGACTAAACAACGCTACATTCTTTATCTGCTGATAATTGGTAGCTATTGCGCAGGTACATTAAGTACTGTGGTGGTCCTTTCTGCCAGGACATAAAACGGATGAGACCCTTCGGTACACTCGATTAAACATGGCGCATACACTTCACCTGGGAGTTGCTCAGGCCGAAATGTAAGCACTGGGCTATTTTTAGATTTATGGGCCTCGGCTGAATTATTCATCATTGACAGCTCCTTGAGGACTATGCTCATACGATGCTAAGCGATTCTACGTGACTAGGAACTAATTCGACTCGTATATTGGCTCGCCATGCGCATATATGGCTTCGGTCGTTTTCAAAGGACTGCGAGCTATTATTAGCTCGAGAAGTGACCTGCATCCTCAACGGCCTCGAAAGCTTCGAATGTATATTTGTCTCTCCCGGTCGTTAGCGGCTTGTCAGACCTGCTATTCTCCACACGCAAATGGCTGGAATCTCCCTTCTCGCCGCTTATTATCGCATCTTGACCATTATGCTCGTGTGGACCCAGTCTGTCGTCCATATGCTGCTTCCCAGGACATTGCGTAAACTCGGGCCCTCTGTTTACTTTAAATGCTGGGAATCTCGGTAGCTCTAAAGTCAAGCCAGTTAGCTTGCCTATCGCTCTCAAAGTCTTCACTATGCTGTTCTCTGCCATCTCTGCTCTTGTGCTCGGTGCTAGCTCCGTTCTGGCTTTGCCTAGCCTGAACGCTACCATCCCCCGTCTTTGCGGAACCGTTCACAAGTTTGTTGGCAGTGTCGGTCGTGATTCACGCGTGTACTGAAGTTTGGTTGCAGTTCCGAAAAGATCGCTAGTGCAGAAGCACATTTTGCCTCCAACAAGGTTGATGCGAAAATCAATGCTGCTGCTTCAACTGTCAGTGTGTACTGGCACGT
>WSLO01000281.1:0-20892 GCA_019677385.1 Ceratobasidium sp. 392
CAGATCCCTCCTATCTAGCCAATGTATCATCGAACCGTATGTTTTCACCAGGATTAGCTTGTATAGCAACACCTAACAGGATACGCCTCGTATATAGATTAGCCAGTGCTATGTATGTGTAACCCAATAGAATGCAGACAAAACTTGTTCGATAAACCAGCTAGAGCAGAGTATAGCGTTACAGCCCACGCACTAGCTCGCACGAATTTATGTACTTAGGCTAGTCGACCTCAGCTAAGGCGGCTTATGGATGCTTCGAGTTATAGACTGGAGTGCTACCTGGTCCAAACAACACCCGTTGACTGCGCGTGCAGATGTGGCAACACATAGACAAATGTCGAAATGGCTTGCTTGAAAAATCAGCCGGTAACAGAGAAGTAAAATATTATAACCTGTACAGTAGACTTAAAGAACGGAAGGACGAAACCCGAGATCCTTGGGTTGTACATATATGTAGCACAGGGTTTATGCTCGTCCGGAACCGCTTGCTAGGCGTTCTGAACACTTTAT
This sequence comes from Ceratobasidium sp. 392, assembly GCA_019677385.1. Lineage (NCBI taxonomy): Eukaryota > Fungi > Basidiomycota > Agaricomycetes > Cantharellales > Ceratobasidiaceae > Ceratobasidium > Ceratobasidium sp. 392. The sequence goes on from WSLO01000281.1 coordinate 511, forward strand.
GAGAGCGCGGTTGAGTATAGCTAGCTGTCTCGTGAGTCTAGGTGTAGTGAATATGGTTGGCCAGATGGCACACTGAATGCCTGGTCGCAACTTTGTAAGGTATCTACAGATCCAGTCGGTTGGGGATCAGTTGATTCGATACTACGAAGCATTCTCCATTACCTAGCTAAGTACCTCAACTCCTCCTTTTCATAATAGTTGCAGAACTCGAAGTCTGAAAGGAGATGTAAAGGCTGGTAGGCGTAATTTTTCAGTTGGCGAGACCTAGTTGGCGTTCTATTCCAGGCACCTTTATCAAGCTCTATCGCTAGCACCGTGAGCTTCGGGTGGAAGGGAAGAATATCCGCAAGATTCTCAACCAGGTGGCGTAACCGTATATCCAGTCTACTAAGCATAGCCCAGTTTTTAATACCTTGACTGATGGCCGCAAGTGTCGAGCCGGACATCGAAAGCAACGCAGTGTCCAATGAGCAAATAGGAAGTAACTTCAATGCGTCTAAGCAGCTAGAGATAGCTTGTGTGTCAAACTCAAACGAGTTCAGACTGAGCTCAGTGAGGGCAGAACAGTGTTTAGCGACTAGGTCGAAGAGTTGAAGAAGCCTATTAGCTGTCCAGGCTGGTGATCCGATACAGTCAAGGCAGATTGTCAGTTTGGTCAGATGATGCACAAGGGGCGTGCTAAATAGCGCCGTGGCAGCCTTCACCTCTGGAAAAGCGACTCGCAGGGTGTTCAAAGATCGGGAGGAGCCGCACAGAACGACAGCAGACGATGGAGCACCAGCTTCCACAGTGAGATGAGATAGGTCAAGGTGGCGGAGGTTTGGTAGCTTCGTAAGCCTGTCTACAAACTCCGGGGTAAGTATGGCGTTTTCGCACTCGAGATGCTGTAGTTGTGCTAGAATAAGTGTCTGGTGACTGAGAAACGTATTAGGATACTGAGGTCCAGCTACAGGATCGGGAGGCAGGAGCGAGAGCCCCAAGCATTCGAGCTTTGGGCACATGTGGATTGCACTCGAGATAATCTCGTATGTGCTCTCGCGGGCCGGTCTCACTAGGTAAGGGCACTTTACCCTGACAGAGGTTATTGATGGTGATAGGAACATCTGGGGCCAGTTCATACAGCCTAAAAGACTATCTGCGTCCACACCCTCCAAGCTGCAGTAGGCCAAAACATCCAGAGAGACTAGGTTTGGTAGTAGCACACGATTGCAGGCGTAGCTCATCAATAGTCGTTTACCAGATAGAGAGTCAAGCCCATCGTTCTCAGTCGACCTTAGCCAAAACACAGCGTGAACCACAACGAACTTTACGTATTGCGCGTACAGGTCGAACCGGGCGAAGTAATCCTGAGGTAAAGGGTCTGGTATATCAGCCTGATTTGGTGGTAGCGGTGTCATTTAACGTGTGCGCATATGGCTCGGCTAGCGAGCGCACCTCTATGGTACCTCCATACTCTTCTTCGTCCGACTCCGACTCCGAGTCCTCAGACCCTGACCGAATGGAGAGACCTGGCAGCAATCGCATCAGATGCCTCGCATCGATCGGAGTATTGAACGAGATCCGCCCGACATTATTGTTGTATCTCCGTTTGTACTTACATGCGCGATTATGTCCCGCGATTTATCCTTTCTCGATGTATATAAGCTCATGTACCTACCGTTTGAATCCATAGCGATCTATTAGCGATTTCACAGCGACATATGGCGACCTACGAGCTCGACAAACGCTTCACCCTGCGTTTAAGAAGATATACTCTTCTATACGGAGAGCCCCACAAGCGTTGGGCAGCGAGATAGAAGAGGCTGTGGCATGTACGTAGCAAAGCAACAAGATCTCTGCGGTGTTTGTTAGGATACAATCGAAAGCCCACGCCAACGTCAGGTCGGCTGATAGCAACGAGATCCAGAAAACCGCAGACATAGTGAAATATCTCTGGTAGTGTAAGAACCCTTAGTGCACTATAAGCGGAGGACATCCTGGAGGCAGTTGACCGGCAAGATCAAATTTGAGAACCTAGATATGGTGACCGACCTTAGAATGCGCGTTGACCAGCCGCCCAAGTGGATTACATAAACAAGGTTTCCCTCAGCAAGCGCCTCAAAGCAAAAGACGTCAAACAGCGCCACGTCTCGTTACGTTGGTTGTCCACAACACACACAAAAGATAAGCACGTGTGAATATCTCGTGGATCGTATGCGAATAAAATTCGTGGGCGGTCGTGTAAAGTTTGAGACCATGCGCACGAGCAAGGTCTGAAACTATCTATGGTGCTAAGTATAGATAGATATTTGATTTTATGCGTATGACGATGACTACGCAGAGGTTGGTTGTATGTGCGTAATAAGTCTCTATTATCGCCAATAAATCAAAAGCAGAAGGTGATCCACGAACAAGCCGAGGAGGTGTAGGCGGCAAAGAAGTAGTTAAAGCCAGATAATCATTCTTTGACAATGCAGCATTGGTAGGGTTATTGCGTTGTTGTCGTTTTTGGGAAGTCGTTCGAATCTCTATCAACTATACTGTGATGGCAGTATTCTATATTTGTATAAGACAAATTGGTGATAGCGCTGTAGTGCCAAGCGCTTCGAAATCTGGCACATTATTAGTTTACGACACGTTGAATGGTTTGTAAACAGACAAGATATTATTAGGGTCTCCTCTCAAGAACGCACCATTGTTTTTAAACAACAAAGAAATACACGGAACCCTTGCCTGTAGCGCCTCTAAGGTGTCCAATCGGGCGTGATATACACCGGCGACCAACCTATGTGAGTCAGATTAGGGCAGTTTGTCTTCACTTCGTTCAAAAAGTCTTGAAATTGGGTGCTTTTGATGTCCGGGCAAGGCCAAAGATCGACCTCTAGCGTGTTCAGCTGGTATACAAGTGGGGTTTGAAATAGAGATATCGCAGCGCTCCATTCGCTTATACGCAGATCCAAATGCCTTAGAGACAGGAAAGGGTCGAGTGAAACATGAGCAATCACTGCGAGATTATACTCAAGTGCTGGACAGTCCAGCTCTAACGAATCAAGACTTGGGATATTTTGAAGCCACTGGAGAAATTCTGTGCACAGGACAGGGTGGCGGCATTCAAGGCGACGAAGCCTAAGAAGCTTGGGTGAATCATTATTGAAGAACGCGGGCAGTAGTCGTAGTGACTCTCCGATTTCGGGGCGGAAAAACTCGAACTCCAGTTCTTCTACGTTGACACATCTCTGAAGAGCAGTGGTGGTAAAGTCCATTCTACTGCTTTCAGAGAGTACCGGATTGACATCCGTGTTGGTGCCTTTGATTCTGAAAGAGGATATAGAGGGCGAGAGCAACATCGCTATCCAGTATAAGCGTTCCGGGTCTTCGGGATAATCCTCATTGGCAAATATGGTGATCGACTTCAAGTTTGGTAAAAGAACTCGTTTCTTAGCGTACGACTCGATCATAGTTCTTGCTTGCGAGGAAAAGATTGGCTTGTCTCCGGTGCCGGCGCAACTGTCTGGCCAAAAAACGTTGCCTACGCGTAAAACCTTGACATATTGTGCGTAGAGTTCGAATCGATCGAAATAGTTTGAAGGCAACCGATCAGGAGCTCTGATCTTTACCATGGGTATATTATTAGCTCGTTTGGTCGAAAGGCTTCGAAACTTATCCAAGGTCTCACCTGTATGACCCAGTGACTCAGGCAGAAGTCAGGTTGAATAACTGAAAGGCCAGACAGTAACGATAGTATATTCTCTACCTCGATAGCAGTACCCCATATGCATCGAGCAGCAGGGCAAAAAGTAGCTCTACAAGTTCGCAATAGAGGTAGGAGAGCAGCCAGGTTTGCACGTTTGTCTTCTCCCGAGCAACTAGATTGTGTGTCTTCGTCCGAATCTTCTAACCCATTAGCAAGTAAGAGACCACAGATATAGTCGCCTAGCTCTACAATATTGAACACTCGTAGGAATGAGTGAAGCGCTGCCATTTAACACCAAGGGCCAAGTTGCGGTGATGGGCGAGTTGTGAGTACCTATTCCGTGATAGCGCCATCGGGCACTGCCACCCAGTGAGTTCAGCATCGAGTTTGCTATTATTATTTAGGACAGAGCCAGCAAAACGAGCGCGGAAAGGCACTGGAATGATTGGCAGCTAGCGTCCCCACAGAGGCCAGCTGGGATACAAACGTGCGTTATCCGAACGCGCATATATGTTCAAACGGACTTGTACCGGCGGTCAACAAAACAGACGAGCACTGGATATGGGTATCCGACATAATAGGGGGAGAGAGTTAAAGTTATGCGACATGTAGTGCAACAGCCCTTAGTAAACAGGAAGATCGAAGAAAGCCTTTTTGGCTCTTGGTAATTCAGAATAGTTCTTTATTTATCGAGTTCAGAATGCTCTCCGCGTTCTGAACACGCTTTGATAGCACGGTTAAGCCTTTCTAACTGCTCTATAAGCCCTGTAGGTATAGACTCGGTAAACCAGGATGCAACAACACATCGGATACCCGGCCGTAAACCCGCAAGATACCTGCGTTGGTTTGGTTTGTTGATTATTAGACGCTTGTCAAAGCTCATATATAACATCTCACCTTGCTAACTCGTTCAACTCTCCCTCTGTGTAGTTCTCACAAAACTCGAAACTCGAAACTAGAGATAAAGGCTGATAGGTAAGGCATTTCGGCGAGCCATTTCCGGTTACATTACTGGCCTGGATGTCTCCACTAAGACCTAGATCGAGAACTGTGAGGTTTGGATGGAAGGGGAGAATATCGGCAAGGTCCTCAACAAGGTAACCGCGCTCGCCTATGAATAGCCTGTCGAGGTCAGGCCAGTTTCTGATAGCCCGACTCGCATTTGCAAGCGTCAAAACATTGCCTCCAAAATTACTCAGGCTTAGCAATCGAATAGGGAGTGGCTTCAAAGCATCCAACCACCCGAAGCCAGTATGAGCATCCCCGCCAACCGCAGACAAACAGAGTTCAGCTAGCCTTGGGCAGCCTGCGGTAATTGAGGCAAAAAATTCAACAAAATGGCTGGAGGACTGGCGTGCTGCCCCGAATTGAAGTGACAGTTTGGTTAAGTTAAAAGCTTTCAGTGTGTTGCACAGTGCTGTTGCAACGTGAGGCATTGTATAACCAATGTGAAGGCTTTTTAGAGAAGAGAAACAATAAGGGGATCCAGCAACAGGTAGTGGGTCATCGACTTCCAGCCTGAGGTACTCTAGGTGTACGCACGTAAGATTTGGTAGCTTTCCAAGCCATTCAACCAGTTCCAAATTTAGTATGGCATTGCCGCACTGGAAATGAGTGAGATTTGCAAGAGAAGGCGTCTTGTTGTTGAAGAGCATGCGAGGCGGTCGGGCCGCAGTCGTCAGACTGGAGGCAAAGACTGAGAGCTCGAGATACTCGAGCCTTGGACATTTGTGCATTGCGGCCGAAACAAATTCGTATGTGCCTTCTCGCGTACAATCAGGCAGGTGAGGACAGAAGACTTTGATAGAAGACATCGAAGGGGATAGGAAGACTTTTAGCCAGCTCATACAATCCCGAAGACAAGCCATATCTTCTCCCTCCAGCGTGCAACTAGTCAAAACCTCCAGGGAAGCCAGGTTAGGTAGGAGCACGCAGCTATGGGCGTAGCTCAAAAACAGCTGTTTACCCGACAAACGTTCAGCTGCACCACTTTTTATTGCCCCTAGCCAGAATATTTCATGAACCACAAGGAACTTGACGTATTGTGTGTAGAAATTGAATCGACTAAAGTAATCTGGAGATAAACGATCCGGTATGTCCGCCTGGTTTGAGTTGAGAAGGGTTTGCTAAACGTACTTTGCTATAACTCGCTAGACGGACATACCTTTATGATGCTTAGCTCTTCTGAGGAAGCAAAGTTGTTGGACGTATCGAACCAAACAGACTGAACGTCGTCTACATTGACTCCCGGTAGCAATTGAAGTAAATTTCTTGCGTCAAGAAGAATCCCCCATAATCGCGGTACTGAAAGATAGAATAGAGCTCTACAGGTGTACAGCAAGGCGACAAGGTCTCGACGGCGTTCATGGGGGTATATTCGAAGGTCCAAGCAGCTAGGTTGTCCAATGGTAACATCTAAAAAGCTATAGACATGTTCAAAAATTTCGGGTATTGTGAGGGTGTTTAACATAGTGTGTTTGGAAGCCATCTATTGCAGCTGATGAACCTAAGGAGGTGGGTGTGGTGGTTGACTTGACGTCGCACGTGTGCTGTGCTCGAACTGATTATGTAAGCCATAAGTGCTCTTGGCTGAAATTGTGTAATTATTTCCTACAGCTCAGACCGATTTGTGTCGTAATACTGTGTGGAAGTAAATAGCAAAACGGACGAGAGCCATTTGAATAATGTTTAACAGAGTAAGCGGAGAAGGGCAAGTTTGTGCGATCTGCAACACAAGTCTTATTCTCATCGCGGGCAAAAAAAGGCAACTTCAAAACGAAACCTTTTAGGCTGGAGGACAACTTTTTATGCGCGAAGTCAAGAATGCTGCATGCGACATGAGTGCGTTTCATAGTACTGTTGAGCTTCTCTAGCCGCTTTTTAAGTCCTGCAGGTGCAGGTTCGGGTGACGAGGACTGAATACATCTGATGCCCGGTCGCAAACTCGCAAGATATCTGCTTTAGCTTGACTTGTTAGTAATTGGACGTCTGCATCTTGAGCAGGGTACGTCACCTTGCCAAGTCGTTCAATTGATCGTCTGTGTAGTCCTTACAGAACGTGAAGCTAGAAGTCAAAGATAAAGGCTGATAGATACCATCCTCTAGAGGGACAGGTCTGGTTGAAACGTTAGTCCAGGTGTCTCCCCTAAGTTCAACCTTAAGAGCTGTGAGGTTTGGATGGAAAGGAAGAATGTCACCAAGGTCTTCGATCGGGTGCGTAGACTGTTCTATACGCAGCCCACCAAATTCGTTCCAGCTTTTGATAGCCTGACTCGCATTTGCCAATGTCCAGACATGGCTCTTGTAGTTAACCAGGTACAAAGATCTCACAGGAAGTGATTTTAGGGTGTTCGACCAGCCAAGGTGAGTATGTGCATCTCCAATGATCGTAATCAAACCAAGCTTAGGGCAGTTCTCGGCAACTGAAACAAAAGACTGAAAGACTTGGCCGGACGACTGGTCTGACGCAATAAAAGCAAGACCTAAGCTTGTTAAATTATGTCCTGTCAGCATACTGTGCAGTGCCCTAGTAATCATAGCCTCCATAAACTCGATGCGAAGGGTGTTTAAAGACAGGAAGCGACTGGGAAGACTAGCGGCAGGTAATCCTTCGACTCCCGGGCTAAGGGAGCTGAGGCGGAGCCAGTTGAGGTTTGGTAGCTTTCCAAGCCATTCGACCAGTTCTAGAGTCAGCACAGTGTTTTTGCACTGAAGACGCTTGAGATTCGCCGGAACAGGCATTTCGTTATTAAAAAGCGTACGATGTGGTAAGGTCATAACTGTAAGGGTGGGAAGTGAGAGTTCAAGATACTCAAGTTCCGGGCATTCGCGCATCATAGTCAAAACGACGTCGTATATACTCGCTTGCACACAGGCAGGGGGATTAGGCCACGAGATCTCGATAGAAGATATTGAAGGCGACAGGAGGATTCTGAACCAGCTCATACAGTCTCGGAAATAGGCCAGATTTACTCCGCCCAGTGAGCGTTCAGTCGAGACGTCCAACGAAACCAGATTAGGTAAAAGCACGCGGTCACAAGCATAGCTCAACAGCGAGCCTTTGGCTGATAGAGGGTCGGCTGCACCATTCTCAGTTATCCCTGGCTAAAAGGTGTCACGAACCACAAGGACCTTGACGAATTGTACATAGAAATCGAACCGAGCGAAATAATCCGGAGATGAATCATCCAATATTCCCGACCAAATCGAGTGGGAGGGGGGGTGTTCAACACAAGTCACTATGATACGCGTAGCAAAAACAGTACCTTTATGATGCCTAGATCTTCTACCCGAGATTCGTCTTCTAATTCATGATACCAAACAGACTGAACGCTGTTTATGTTGATCCCCGGTAGCAACCGCAATAAATGCGTCACATCAAGGCAAGAGCCCCATAAGCGTCGTACAGAAGGATGGAATAGGCTCCAGCAGGTGCGTAGCAAGGCAGCAAGGTCTCGACGGTATTCGTTAGGGTGCAGTTGACTGTCGGAGCGACTATGTTGACCAACAGGAACGACTAGAAAGTTGCAGATATGCTCGAATATCTCAGGCATCATGAGAGTGTCCAATACGACATTATTAGATGTCATCTATTATATCTGATGATAGCGGACCCCAAGAGGTACAGTGAGTATGATGGTTGACTTTACGTCCCATAACTGATTACATAAGCCACGATACTGTCTGAAACCGTGTAAAAACACTCAAAAGATAACACTAACTCAAGATGCGAATACCAAAACCACGCCAGAGGCTGGTTCAGTCAACGAGAGCAACATAGAACACACCGGGACCAGGAGAGCACGCCTCCCCATGGTGCCGAAAATCCCAAATACGACCACCGCTAGTATCAACGTACTCAGGCTCGCTATATCAAACTTAGACTAAGAACACCCTTAGGTGTTTCACTAGAGGCGTACCATGAAAGGCTTCAGCGGCTGCTGTGTCGCTTGTTCGCACGGTTAAGTCTACTAGAGATGGGAAGCTAGGGGCAGCTAGTGTAATTACAGGATCGTACCCCAGAGTCAGGTCGTATAGCATTAGATACTTGAGATTTGGCATAGCTCCAAGCCACTGTAGGAGCTCCGAGTGCAAAATAGGCTGGCAGCATGTCAGACGATAAAGTTTCTGGAGTTTTGGCAGCTCGCCGTTATCAAAAAAGTCAGGAGGCATTTCAAACTCCAGTTCCTCCAAGTCGGCACATTTGTGAAGAGAAGTTCGAACAAGGTCCATTATGTTACTGTCTGAGGGTATCTGTTCATCGTTCATATCTGGGCCAAAAATCTTCAACGATAGAATAGAAGGCGACAACAACATCGCTGCCCAGTCTATGCATGCCTCTGGGTCTTTGTCGGCAAGGATCGTGATCGAATTCAAGTTGGGAAATAGTGTTTGTTCATTGGGGTACGACTCGAGCATCTTTTTCGCTTGCAAAAGAGATGTTGACACGTTCCCGTCTGGCCAATAAATGTTATCCACGCGTAAAGACTTGATACAATGCGCATAGAGCTTCAGACGATCAAAGTAGTTTGAGGGTAAGTGTTTAGGAACATCTGCCTTGTTACAAGATAACGTTCCATTTACTCGTATTTTTCAAGAGGAAAACCTAGAAGTCTTACCTGTATAATTCTATAATTCGGCTCGGAATCCGAGTGAACGACCTCGAAACCGGGCAACAGCCGGAGTACATCTTCTACCTCGATAAGACATCCCCATAAGCATCTAGCAGCAGGATAAAAAGTAGTTTTGCAAGTGTAGAGCAAAGAGACAAGAGTAGCCAGATTCACGCGTTTATCTTGTCCACGGCAGCGAGATGGGCTATAGTTCGTATGCAGCCCGCCGGGAAGAAAAAAGCTACAGATGTGATCTCCTAGCTCGGGGATATTAAACGTTCGGAGCGAAGAGCAGGTTGTTTCCATTCGGTGACGAGAGCCAAGCTTTATCGAGCGCAGTGTGGTAGAAGAAAGCAGATAAACATCGCATGGCGCTTGTGGCAAGTTGGTGCCTGTTGCGTGATCTTGCGCTCAGGCCGCATGATTTCCGTGCAAAGTATAAGTACGGGCTTCTGTGAACCCGACTACCACCGTTAGTTCGCCCCTCTTAGCACAGCAAGTGTTGTAGAGTACGGAGTGGCCCGACGCTCAGGGTCTAGCCCTTCCTAGCCCCTTTCCTCTATGTATTTAGTCTTGCTCGAGCCTTATGCGCTGATCCAGTCGTTTCTTCTCTCCCTCCTTCACACGCACCCAACCTCGGCGTGTCTTCTCGGAACAACAAGTTGTCTGGAATGCCATATCCCAATAGAACCAGCCCAAAGAGAGTTTGTCTTAGGTAAGCCACAAGAACAAAGTATAAATTCTATGACGTAACGAGGCCACACCCACACGATTATAAAAATATGAATACGTGCTCACGCCTCGCCTTTTCCATACACCTCCAAACATCTCTTCTCAAACGCCTGCACCATTATATCCGACACGCGTCCAAACGAGCTCGAAGCAATAGCGGCGTGCAGCGGATTGGCAAACTCGTACTCGAGGTCAATGCTCAGTAGAGTCGGACCGGCGTCGATCCCTGTTTGTTGCTTGGTGCTATCAGTCGAGTGGGGAGGAGGAGACGAGGATGGGTGCGGGGACGATGCTGAAGCTGGTTGGAATTGCCATGTCGTCTGGAGAGATTTGAACAGTGGGGTAGAAGACGATGCAACAGCCTGTGTAATCGGGGTTATCAAGGTTTAACGTTTCCAGAAGACGATGTAGAAAACTCGCCTGAACCTGTTCATAGGGCTTAAACGACACTATACTCGTATACGACTCCTGCATGCCCATGAACCCGACCGACAGCTCCGCTTCCACCCGATACGCTTCCTCGAGATTGAACCCTCCGTCCGGGATAGGCGTGAGGACCCGGGAGCCGGTGCAAAAGGGCAAGAATCGATGATAGGAATCAACATCGGCTACGAGATTGTATAGTTGACGTTGGCTGTACCTGCAGCCGCGCTATTCTGCGTCAGCTTTAGCCGCAGGGTGCACGATGTGGGGGGACATACGGTAGGATTTTCCGAGTATGAAACGCCGAATTGGGAGACTTGTCCGGACCGACGCCGGGCAGAGGCAAGTTGGGAAACGAGAACAACGAGCGACGGTGGGGGAGTCGAGCGCAGGCGCGGGCAGCGGCCGATACGAGGATCGCAGTCATGATGGACGTCGGGACCAGATCGAAATTTAGCACAGCCACTAAAAGCCTGCTATTCTTGCCCGATACGTCAGACCGACGACGATGTGCAGGCTCTTGTAAGCGGCGACGGACCGAACGAAGAGCGAGAAGGACGAGCAGAATTAACGATAGGTGATTGATCGCATCTTCGAATTGCAACTTTATCTTGCGCAGGCAGCATCTGACTTGCCAACGTGTGTGGTGTGAGAGGACGGAGCAACTGCCCCTCCACCCCGTTCCACCGCAGCCCAGCCGATCTTATAGGGCCCATGCCGCAGATCTGAGTCCCCTTTGCTCCCCCTCACTCGCTCTTTGTCTCTATCTACGACTTGCCAGCTAGCCACTTGCGACATGGAGCCCGTTCGCGCACCCAGCCGCAACGATATCTTCTCGACCTCCTCATGGCAGTCGTCCGAGTCGCTCGTTCCCGCACCTCCAGCTTCCGCTGACCTCGTTCGACGAAGAACGACAGGTCCGGCATGGCGCCGTCCGCGCAAGTCGCCACCACACTCGATCAGCGTACTTCCTCCCGGGATTAATCTCGGCAACACCGTCCCACGCGACGCCGTACCGGGCCTGCGTCTCCAGACAGAGCTGGCTGACGCAGACGTGACCCCTTCTCCCCTATCCTCGCGCACTTCTTCGTTCTTCGACGTTTCGCCCAACACCGGCTTATTTCCCCCTCCACCGGCCTCGCCCTATTCGACGCGGAGCGTGTCAACCTCGAGCTGCTCATCGACCAACCCGTCACTCGCTGCGTCCTTGCCACCCTCGCCGCCACTGTCTCACTCGCTCCCGGCTATCCAACTACGCTTCGCGCCTCGGCCGGAGCTCAAGCTCGGTCAGGGCCGGTTCTCCCAGGTGTATGTCGCCGCGTGCCGCGAACCAGGCCTAGACTGGCGTGTATGCGTCGTCAAACGCCTCGAGCCCGACGAAGAATCACAGGCGCTCGGCCTACGCGAAGCGTGGTTCCTTCGTCAACTGCGGACAGACAAGACGTCACCGTACCCTGGTCAGAGCTTCATTACGAAGCTGCTCGGTGTCGAGGTGGAAGAGAACGAGGTAAGCGTTTAGCGATTTCGGGTGACTTCCTGATTTGGACATATTTGATTTGCAGGTTAAACCTCTGACGATGGTCTCACACGCGCGTTCGGTCTCGGATTCAGCTGCGGACATGCTGCGTGGAGCGCTCCAAGGCTCCCATCGTCAACGCCACTACGCGACACCCTCGCGTACGCTCCTCGTGCTCGAACATTGCCCGCTCACTCTTTCTACCCTACTCACCACCCACCCACACCTCATTACACCCCAAATCTTCCCCCGCCTCGCGTCCGAACTCACACATGCCCTCGCATACTGTCACTCGAAAGGCATCCTCCACACCGACGTCAAAACCGCCAACGTTCTTCTCACCTCTTCCCTCTCCGTGCGTCTCGCTGACTTTGGTTCGGCTCTACACCTCCCCTCGCTTCCCTCGGGCCCGCCAACCGACGCAGCTGGGCTCGGCACACTGTCATACTCGGCCCCCGAGTTTTTTCGACCGCCACCCAGCGAGTTTGGCTTTCCAGCAGACGTGTTCAGCGCAGGCGTAACATTGGGCGCGGCTCTGTTCGGACGAGAACCGTATGCGAGGCTAGGTTCAGCGAGAGCGTGCAGACCATGGGTCTCGAGAGGCGCGTATTGGATGTACGAAGAGCAAGAAAGAGCAGAGAGAGGATCAGACGTGCGCAGGATGGCCAGGAGATCGGGATCAACGTCAGATGACGAAGAGAGCATGGTGGTCGGAAAGGACCAGTTTGAAAAAGTGCTCGGCCGAGAGTGCACGCCGACCGAGCTCGAGTCGCTCGTCCTATCTGTGCCGCCGGCCAAGACTTCTCCGACCAACAGCGATCAATCGCTGGACCTCGAGCCCTACTCGGATGGTTCCGCGCCAACCTACTTTTCAGGGCTCGACGAGAGGAGTGGCGTACGTGTTAGAGTCCCTGAGGAGCTGTTGTTTGCGTTGAAGCAAATGTGTTCGTCTGCGCCGGAGCAGCGCCCGACGATGGCAGACGTCGCTCGCCGGTTTGAGTTTATGGTTTCCTCATAAGAATATTTCCCCTGGTCTTTCACACCTCGATATTGCTATCTTTATTCCCCATAACCCATGTAACCCTGTACTCAACATTCACACCGCATAATGAAAAATGCATGTATTGACAGCGTCAAGTCTATCCAAAATATAAAACTATGTACTTCAATTAATTATCTACTGGAGGCAAGTAGTCTCGACAATAATGCCGGTAACGCGATACGGGTCTACAAAACGATCAAAAATCAGCACCACAACCCCTGGGCATCAACGGTTATCTGGCTACTCACCAACGTTGGAAGCAGGACGACGATCCTCGAGGTATCCAAAGCCCTGGGCAGCGACGTGCCTCGGAATCCGAATCGACGCGCCACGGTTCGCCACACCCGAGCTAAACGACGAGATATGCCCAGTCTCGTGTCGGCCAGTCAACCTCAGATCGTTGTCCTCGCCATAGACAGCGATATGGTCCTCGTGGCGCTTCGCGAGTTTCTCGATCGCAGCCTCGATCGCCTTGATCCCGCCCTTTTCGCGCATCTCCTTGGTCGAGTAGTTCGAGTGGCATCCGGCGCCGTTCCAGTCGCCCTTGAGCGGCTTGGGGTGGAACGAGACCTTGATGCCCCACTCTTCGGCGATGCGGACGAGCAGGAAGCGTGCCATCCACAGGTGGTCGCCCATGTCGATGCCCTCGCACGGTCCGACCTGGAACTCCCACTGGGACGGCATGACCTCGGCGTTGATTCCGGAGATGTTGACCCCGGCATAGAGGCAGGCTCGGTAGTGTGCCTCGATGAGGTCACGGGCAAAGACCTTGCCGGTTCCTTTAATCCGAAATTAATACAATGGTCTTGTCTTGAACTCTGCAAGCAATAACGCACCGACACCGCAATAGTACGGCCCCTGAGGTCCAGGGAAACCGCCCTTGGGCCATCCGTAAGGTGTGCCGTCGGCGTCAAAGAGAGTGTACTCCTGCTCGAGACCGAACCAGGGGACATGGTCCTTGGCGAGATCCATGATCTTCTTCGCGTGGTGACGGTAGTTGGTGCGGTTGGGCGTTCCGTCGTTGTTGTAGGTCTCGGCGAGGACGAGAATATTCTTGCCGCCGCGGAACGGATCTTTGAAGATCGCTGCGGGCCTGAGGTGGACGTCGGAATCGTGGCCTGGGGCCTGGTTCGTGGATGAACCGTCAAAGTCCCAGATACGGAGGTCGTTGATATCCTTGACTTCTTTCGTCACGGTCTACGCAAAGCGTTAACGCGTTGAAAAGAATCCAGAAATAAGAGAGACACGTACCATGGTCTTGGAGCGCAGGCCGCCATCGCCGTCAATCCAGATGTCTGCTCGAGCTGATTAGAGATGGTATGAAAACACAGATGAACGGTGCTCACACTCGGCCTGGATATTTTTGCCCTGGTCAAGAGCAAGGTAGGGCGCGAGGAGATCGTGGTGGTACTTGCCGGCCATGGTAAGTGTGAGGAATGAAGATGTGGTGATTGGAGGGAAAGGGGGAGAACTTGTCTTCGGTCGAATGCGGGGCGGACTTTTATGGGCTGCGACCCGAACGAAGGACCCTGTCGGCGGCTAGATACGGGACCACCAGGACGCCTGGCACCGCCCTGGGGGGTCTTTTTTTCGTCCCTTACGGCCGACAGAAGCGGTGCGCTGCAGCCGGGTTGGGGGTTTCAACCTACAAGCGAAACCGAAGTGTTAGACTTTTTGTCCGAACATGTCCTTTATGGCGCAAGATGCGGTTCCTTTTAGAGCTGATGTCTATATGCGTTCCTTTGATCCAAACCACATTTAGCTCGCTTCTTTTCGGGCCTGGTCGGTTTGAACGCGGACTGGACGATAAGGACGACAGCGAGGAACGTGAGCTCGTCGTCTTTGGTGCCTGACCTTGTGCGTTATGATTAGATAAAATGTCTCTCTGGCTGTACTTTTTTTCGTATGATCCGGTTGGAATGCATGTGACTCTTGGACGCTGGAGCAGAATCCAGAATGCTGTTCTGTTCCACTTCTCGCGTCACCACTCGCAGCGACTATGACGCTTGCAAAAGATTCAGCGCTCCGGGTAGACCGTACACGCGCGGTTTCTCTAAACTTAAGATCGGGTTCAGATAAAAGTAGATTACGGTGAAGATCTGATGGGGTCGGGCTTGCAGTTCATATCATAGGCGGAAACGTGGCGCGGCCATCACACAGCGAACAGATGTCACTCGCAACAGAGACTTTGCCATAAAGCAACACTGAATCCAGCCCTTTTCAATGTGCCAACGCCTCGCTGAACGATGGGGGCGCTACTGCCATGCGCACGCGCCGTAAAAGTCGGGCCGTACCGATTTAAGAATATGAAATGGACGTCATTTGGCCGGCTGTGGACCAATCACGCTTGGACGAATATTCGAGCGCATAGCCCGTTATTTCTCCGCGAAAGGAGTGTGCCCGAGTACCCCAACGGAGCTTGTACAGGCGTTTAGAATTAATATTAGGATGAACTCGGTGTGGGGCAATAGTCTAATTTACGTGTACTCGTGAGACAGGACGCGGGGGTGTGGGGAAACGTACGTAGCCAAGACCCGTATGGTTCGAGCCCCGACGACGACGACTTGTGGTACCTGAGAGAGTCGTCGCGTGAGAACCTTTTGGACCGGGTGGCTCGATGCGGTATTTCTATCGACATGCCAGTTCACGTGACTGTTTCCCTGGCTTGCAGAGTTAAATTCCTGGGTGGATCTGAGGAGGACCTGATATGGGCGGAGAAATGAATGCGGGGAAGTCGGTCTATCACTGATGGATGAGCCTGCGTTTGAGTCCCCCTGACCTCGAAAATCTGTGAGGGGGCAGTGTGCTGCGGGGTGAGCGCTGTGGGGAAGCGGGGCAGTTCGCGGGGAATGAATTGCGGGTGGTTTGGTTGCGCAGAGCGAGGGCCAGATGGGTAAAAGCGTCTCATCGTGCTATTAAACTAAATATGGAATCAACGTCCCTCGATGCGATCATGCGGCCCACGTGACCATTTTTGCAGCCTGAAATACTGTACTGGCGAGAGAAGAACGTCGATTGATGTCCCACCCAGGACCCCGAAACCCTTAAATTGCATTTTCAGCATTTTAAGTCCACAAGTCAACAAGGGTCAAAAATTTGACCCTTCGTGCTTTTCAGCAAAACAAACATGTTTAGAGAGTATGAAGCCGCGTAGCGTCATACAACGAACACTATGCCGAAATCTTTGCCGCCTCTGGCGGTGTCCCAAGTCCGGGGTGGGACACTGATCGACGCTCTTCTCTCGCCAGTACAGTAACCTTTTACCTCAGTTTTGGCGGAAAACGAACTGTAGCGGCAAAAGGGAACTCAAACCATCCGGAGCTAGTACGTACCTGCGGCACGAGGCCCGTCGCGTTTGGCGGATACAGGAGTTGATCTGGACGTCTGTCCGGGGAAATAGTCACACACAATGTAAACATGTGCCGATTATGTTACTTACCTACGCGAGCATGCACCAAGCCCCATTGATTGCACCATTTTCGACCCGTATTCGATGCTCGAGCAAGTGTTTCGTCGTGTTACGACATTTTGCTCTTGCTAAGGTCTTTTCGAAGTGACCCTCGGGGACTCGCTAGCTAATAAAGCTCATGAATGACCTCCCTTGTTCCATTCAGGCCCCGGTTATGCCAGTTCTCTCACATGGTATGGTGTATCCCCCCTCACTCGAGCCGTCCTCCCCAACCGCTTTTCACTCGATGGTCTTCCAATGGAATGTAGCATCATAACTTACAAATGTATCCCGCGTAAACCACACGCCAATCACGTGACCGCGCCACTCCGCATTCTCACCACCACAACCACCCCAAAAATGTCTCGCCCCACTTCACGCGCATCCACGATTCACAGCGACGAACGAACCGAAGGTCCTTCCTTCGCGTTCGAAACACCCACACCTGCGCCTAGACCAGAAAGCCGTTTCGGAAGCGGCGTCAATCTCGCGTCTGGTGAGGTTCGCGCTGTTTCTGACGATCAGAGTGAGCCACGTCTCGGGCGCTTGTGTTTTCTTTTCTTTGCGTCTCGTGTTGTGGATCTACTGTTAGACGATCAAACTAACGTTATGCGTCCTTTTTGGGTGATATAGAACGTGCGCTGGCGCCTGCGCTGAGGTCGAGAAGGGCTGGGCAAAGCATGGTCGGTCAGGTGGGTGTTTTGCGGTAGACATGTGAGCCAAGCGGAAGGAGGACTGAGGCATTTTTGTTTGTAGTTTGACGCGAGTCCGACCGCGAGCAGTGTCGCTTCGACACTTGCCACACCTGACGTTCCTAGTGCCGTGCAGCCGCTCACAGGTCGTCAAAAGATCACGATTCGTTCGGACCCCGCGTTGTTCACGTGCTTTGATCCGAGGGATAAAGAATTGTATGATTTGTGGGCACCGAAGGCTTGAGCGAGGTTTTGCGGTTTGGGACGGGAGTTTTGATTACACGTTGTTGTAAGTGCTGTCGTGTTGCTGTCTTGTATTTATTATACGAAAATTGGGTTTCGTACATGCAGTGCCAGAAACCCGCTGCACGACTATGATTGTGCCGGTGTCCTTAACAAGTTTGGCGGTAGCCAAGGTTTTTGAGCGCATGTGTGATTAAGATTGCCTAATGCGACGCGCATGGCCTTGAGCCAAAAACAAATCGACACCATGTCTAGCCGGCATTAAGACACAATATCGGCGGAATCTTTACTGTGGCTAAGCTAAAGCATGGTACTTGATAGAATCTGGTGACTTGGACCGATTCGGCGCTTAAGCAACTTCCACCATCGGCACTAAGCAAACGAACCACCACCACCTAGGATGTACAATACCCTCGCCCTCCAAAGTGGACTCCTCACGCTCTTATTGGTGGACAATTTAGATCTGTGCAGTGTGCGGCCATGTCTTTATCCAACCAGTCTTGACTCGTCGAAGCAGTTGTATCGTGCTCAAGTCGGGGTCTAATCATCGAGCCAGGTTTGCGTCCCTAATGTTGCGTACTTGTCGAAGCATCTCCCGTCCTGCCACTCGAAAGTCGTGGAATGAACGTATTAATACTTGAGGTTTGACGCCTGGCCTTATGGCTATTGATTTTGCCGAGCGTTCTTTTACTCTGTTTCATGAGTTGAGAACTGATGGACCTTGGAGAGCGCTAACCCAACGAGACTACTTGCTGTACTGGCTTGATATATTGGAACGTATGTCCTTTAGCTGCTTTGACTTCTGCGTGTAGGTTATGTCAATGCTTAGTTCTGGTTCATTATCTGGCCAGGAAACAGGATTAATCTCCCTTGCTGTAAACCTCTTGGGCTACAAACGGCCTCGCAATCATATACTCACAATTTCGTACGCCATCCAGTTCAGAACATAGACTCACCCGAACTCATTAGTCTTGGCGATACCCTATTTTTACGAGGTTATGGCATCTGGCACCCAGATGGCATTTGTCGTCTGTGGCGGGTTGGGATCCTCGATATTGTATCTCTGATAATTCTTGGAAATCTACGAAGTCTGCGACTGGCCACCTTGCATGCATTCTCCGAACCCGAGCGTCCGCAATTTGCTATCGTATTTAGCGCGTGTTTTGTTACGGGCATCGCTGCCATTTACCTTTAAAGTAACTACGGAACTACTTTGCTTCGCAAACTGGATCACTATTTTCAGTTGAATCGTCCTTAGTCTGCGTTACAGTAATGTTTTGCCTCGATCATATGCTGAACCTCATGGATACCGGCTATGAACAGACTGCTGGCCTCTTAAACTGCCTTGTTTTCACATGCTGATATCAACCTGAGTTGTGCCGAATTAGAGGCTTCATCTCTTCGTTGCACAAGCCCTCGTATCGAATCACTAGGTTCACCTTCCCGCTATCATCATGTGGCAAGAGCCTCGATCAAATATTCAAATTATCCCATTTGGCTTTAATAGATATTAGCACACCACAATTGGCCATCTTGTGCGATTTGCTTAGCTGCTGCTACTCTGGATTATGCTTGCGAAGGTTAACTTGCTGTTCGGCGATCTTCCCCACACTAGGCAGCCCTATTTTAGACCCCAGGGTTGTAACACCGGAAATCCCCAATGAGCTTACGCCACCATGCTATAGCCGGATTCCGGCAACTGCTAGTGCGCCCTCGGGCACCTCTGGGTCAAACGGCACCAAGTCATCTGCACTCCGGCGCTATAACATCTGCCAACGTTTAGTGCAATAATTTTGTGCCTCCCTTTTCCCAATGGTTAGATTCTCTCGTTGTCACAGAGCGTTTGCTATACCCGAGATTAGCGATCATATGTGCGGCTTCATTGACAACGGATTGGGTGAGGTGAACCAGGCCATGTTCAAGGCGTATGACAAACTGAGGCCCACTCGTCGAGCTGATCTCGTATCTCTGCTGCGTACATGCCGAAGCCTTTTCCGCCCTGCTGCACGGCAATTATGAGGTTCTATTATTGACATACGGGACTTGCTACCGCTGCTACATGAGGTCACCATTTCTGGCATTCAGTCTGGAATACCTGAGCTTCGCGAGTTGCATTTCATACAGGTGAGCTACCAAAGCTTTCTTAAAGACGTTATAAATAAATAAGTGCATCGTTGAGTAGGCCGATTTACCAACCCCTCTGCCACCGGAGTATTTCGATCGTTTCAATATCTACGCGAGATATGTCAAGTTTCTGTTTGTACGAGACATTATTTGGATGGGAAGTGAAGCTAGGAACGGTTCAGCGCACATTCCTCGAGCGATGCAGACTTTGCTATCATACTCGAAAGGCCACGTGCTTTTACCAAGCCTGAGGTTCATCTCTATCCAAAATAGCCACTACCTGGCAAAGGTTCCAGATCTTATACGAGGTCACTGGGACTGGCCCAAGATCCTACTCTCGCCCACTCTATCCGCCTTGGAGATCGATGGAGACTTTTTGCCTAGAACTATACTGGAAGACGTGGACAAGATCGTCGAAGCTGCCACGTATAATTGTCCTATTTGGCCCAAACTCTGAGGACTTTTGTATGTGGAGGTGCAAGTTACGGTAGAGGTGCAAGCTTTGGGTGGAGTGATCGCATCAAGGATCCATAAACCTCAGGCAAGTCTGCATCATACCACTGTATCGATATACACACACATGATTTAATACAACGATTGTGTGAACCATTATCGCACTACGATTACATTACTTGTGCTGCAAAGATCGATATAAAAAAGGGAACGTGAAAATAAAAAGACAACCGGTGTGTGTGGTACTAATTCCTGCAACAAAACCAAGACCGAGACCCGAAAAGTTCCAACGAATGTACAACCCAATAAGGACATGATAGAAGCGAAAGTCGGGAGAAAGGGAGGAGGTCAGGAGTGTGAGGTAGGAGAAGGGAAACCCAAAAAAGGAGAAGATAAAGGAGGCAGAAGAAGGATTTACGAGCAA
>WSLO01000283.1:0-20737 GCA_019677385.1 Ceratobasidium sp. 392
TATGCCATTTTCCGTTCTTGTTCTGACTGAAATTTATTATGAACTCAGAGACGGAATTTTGAAATAGTGGCCCTGCCTAAGCTCCCTATTGTGTGTCGACAAACCCGGTGGCTCGCCTATAGCTACTAGCCACTGCCTCAGATAACCACACTAGTAATGTGTGGGATGTCCGGAAAGGATACATGCTTGCTGGGCCGTTCGATGAGCATCACAAAAAAGTCTACTCGTTAGCGTTTTCGCCAGACGGAAATCGCATTGCTTCCGGTTCCAAGAACACAACCATCTGTGTGCTGGATTCACAAACTGGAAGAAACGTTGCCGGTCCTTTCAAATCACGCACCAGCTCGGTTTTCTCAGTCTCGTACTCGCCGGATCGCAGTCGTATCGCTTCAGGCGGCTCTGATGGTACCGTTAGGATATGGGATGCTCAAACTGGAGCTACGGTAGCCTCAAGCCTTAAAGGTGACGCTTACGTCAACTCGGTGTCACACTCACCAGACGGGGCCTGCATCGCCGCTGGCTTCGAGGACTCCACCATCCGGATCTTGGACTCGCAGACAGGGGCTAGTGTACTTGGTCCGCTAACAGCCACTGCAAACAGGGCGCTCGCAAACTGCCGAGTTTGTGTCTGGTTGCGCTTATGTGCGCAGGGTAAGCGAGGCCAAACCAGTCTGGCTCCACCGGCCCGCGCTGGCGCAGACCAAATATGGTGCGTCTCGTTGTCGACCGGAGCAGCTGGTGCCGACTAATTAGTTTACGGTTGTTGGCGCGGCAGCACATGACGCCGACCAGTTTGGGCGACACCGGTCTGGCCCAGACACACTGGACGCCTGGCGTCATCCTGCGTCAGTGCGCACTGAACCAATAAACGCCAAATCAGTCGTCGGCATCATTCGCTCCAGCGCTCACCAACGTCCAAATGACGCAAACTCACGCAGAAAAATGCCTCATAAATCGAATATCCTTAGCCTCATTTCTACTCGATTTGTCCATTGTGTAGCGACAAAAATGTTATATAAATGCGCATTCGATTATCAGTACGTATATACAATCAAAGCCAAAATTCCATATAGCCCGCCCGTTGTGCTCATCGCATGCACACAAATCGCCGAGACATATGTCGATTGTCGTGATCGTGGGGGGATTCCTAAATTGAAGGCGAGATCGTCGGAGTTGGCGCGATGGGGCAGGGGCGACGTACCGTGGGCTCCGACCGGTAAACGGTGGACTTGCGAGTCGCTGTCGTGTAGGCTCGTTGCAGTGGTTGGCCGGTACCTTATCTTGGTTTGTTAGTGAGTGATTAAACGTCGCATATAGAGTCGCTCACCTCTCTTGGTCGCGGTGGGATGGTGGTGGAGGAGATGAAGAGAACGCTTCGCTCCACCGGCCATATATGCTCCACGTATCTGCATCCGCCGACTCCGTCGATCACATGCGCAAACGAGGCATGCCGAGGGCGCGTTTGCGCTGGTCAGCGCCGAGCAGGTGACCCGAAGGTCTTGTAAATACATACCTTTACTATAAGTTAATCGAGTACCTTGTCTTCCCCGTAGAACTCTCGTGTTCCCGCCCCTTTTGTTGACTGTCTCCCAATGTCGCAAGATCCTGAGTTTCCTCCGCCTGCCGCGTATCCTATGGGTAACGCGCCGTATTACCCCCCTCCTGGCGCCGCGCAACCTCCCATCGTCAACGGCCCGGTTCAGGGACATCCTGGGTTCACGGTGGTCCCAATCCAGGAAGTTCAGCGGGCACTTGAACCGATGAACACGTCTACTCACCACTCGGAGGTGCTGCTCGAAACGCTTACCAAAGAGATGGCAGAGCTTAAGCTTGATGTTAAAAAAATCGCCGGCAATGACGGGGACAACGCACGCCCAACCAAGCCAAATCCACGCGGCAGAAAGCGGGTGCGCAAGGATGAGGACGAGGACAAGCCCGAGACTGAAACGTTGAGCAATTTGCAGGTCAGTACTACTCCAAGCAATCGAGAATAATGCAACTTACGTGATGAGCCCAGAACACCTTCCGCAGAGTCTTTTACAGCGGCTGCGGCGTCGAGGAAATGACTCAGCTGCAACTTGCCCTGCCGCAAGACGAGTTTGAAAAGCGTCAGGAGGAGGATCCAAACTCACCATGGCGCCCTGACTTCATGGCCAACCCGGACACCCCTTCCAACACCTTTTGGGTCAACAAGATGTTGGATGACTACATGAAAGATACCGAGGTGAGTTTATATACTTAGCGCTTTGAGCCTTTACTCTCATTTAATGCTTACTTTGGTCGCTTCATGCCTAGGCCTTGAAGTTGGTTCAGGAAGGGAAGATTGATAAGAAATACTGGACGAGGGAGTTGGTATTTAAGCACGTCGTCAAGCCGATGTGGTATTCAGTGCGCGCTGGAGTCAAGCAAGCGACAGACCCTGCGGTTCAGGATCGCGTCAAGCGCCAAGCGCAGCAGGGGCTTCGCCATGCTTGCCAAAAACGAGTGAGTAACCAATTGAGAAACATAGCTGATACAAACGCTTACCTATAACCTAGCTTCTTGAGCATCGAATTGACAGTGCTCGCCCTGACAAACAGAACCCATTCCTATATGAAATTAACAAAGAGGCTCGGCCTATCCCCGAGGAGCTTCTCATTGAGGAGATTACGTCCAATGTTGTTAGTGACGAGGAGTATGAGCCAGCAGGGATCCGGCCGGACGTAACTGTGGAGAGCTATTGTGAGGCACGAAAGGCCTTTAGCTACAAGGGCATCCCGCCCTTCTACCGTCGTGACATGGTGAGTTACCCCTTTGCCCATCGTGTAAAAGCACACTTACCGTCCTGAGACCCAGTGGAACAAAATATTTGCGGTGTTGGACCAGCACACTGCTCCAAAGAAGCGTGCAGGGAACCAACTCCAGCCTCGCTACTACGCTAGCAAGACAAACCGTGGCCAGCGAATGACAACCGACACCGACAAGATTGCCAAGATACCGGTGACCAAGTTGTACCGCTGCCACATAGACAAAACGTGGTACAACCGTCTAGCAACTCACCAGCGCAGTGCCGTCAAGCCTAGTCCGAAAGGGTGGGAGGTTGATGAGGAGCTCGTTACCGTCCCTGCGCCAATGGAAGAATGAGCCTGTCGAGGTACATGTCAGAAGGTAACTATTTTGATTGGAATTGCCCTATGTAAATGTAAGAAACGTACCGGAATGAGATATGTTGGCTTGAGTCTGTTCATGAAGATGCACGATAAGGTCAAATGTGATTGTAGACGCGAAGTCTGCGTGGTTCAGTTGAGGCAAACACCGAGCACGTGATTGAGCTTGAACAAAAAATAGATTGAATGCAGCACATTTAAGTAGCACTCACGCACAGGAACATTTCAGATCAGGTTCGTACGTATGACATCTAGGTTATTTAGCTGATATAAACTAATATATACACAATGATTCACTCCTAATCTAGTGTTAGAACAACACCAGAACCAAGTTTAAATAACTCACTCGCTCAACAGTAATCGTGAGCCAAACTGGCTTTCCGTCCAAATCTGTGCTCATGCGTGCGCAATGGCAGCATATGTCATTAACAGAAATAATAGCCGGAGGGTCAATGTATTCCCTTGCTGGGTGGATATCAATGTCAAGGTGCGGGCTGAGTTGATGTAAGCTAACTTGTGCAGTTGCGGAGAATACAAAATAAACAAACTTACAACTGTTCAAACCATAAGCGGGCAGAACGAGGTGCAAAAATAGGTAGCCGCTTGTACCAACGGACCAAAGCAAAGGTATTGTTAGTTGTTTTAAGGTCTGGTGCTATATATCTATGTTCCCATATATCGACTAGTTCGCCTACTCGTACTACTCGCTGCCCATTCTCGACCGTGTCCGCTTGGATAATTGAGTTTCCAATAACTGATATGCTGTACTCCCTCCCATTCTGCGTAATTTTACGAATGGATGGAACCTTTGCGCTTAGCAGAGGGTAATCTGCCTGCTCAAACGCATTCAAACGGAACGGCAAGTCCGGCCGAATGCGTTTCAACACATCCGCCAACTCCTTCACACGCTGTGATGAGAGTTTGAAAGATTTCTTTTGGGGGTGTTTATTGGCCGCATCTTCATCTGCTGGGAGAGCGAATGGTAAGTGTGTTTCAGGTGGGAATACGTGAGAGATCCCTCACCTTGATCATCCGCAGCCTCTGCAGCAGCTGTGCCTCGCACGTCAGAGTGATATTGGGCACGCAAGTACTGTGCCCATTCCAACAGTGGATCTTCTTGCGAAGTGGCAATTCGAGCCAGCTACATACAATTATAGGTGAGCTTTTGGACATGCTTGGAGCCCAAATGAACATGCCCTGTCAACAGCAAAACGACGACGATGAAAGGCGGCCGCAAACGTCATTTCACGCTCGCCGCCACCATGCCTGTTGTTGTTTGTTTGCTTCATATCATAGTTCAATCGTTCACCTGAGTACGCCCACAAACCAGCTGTTGGACCGTAGTTTAGGAGTTGTTCGGGTACATGTGTTGAAATGTGGTGGTTTGGGACTATCCGTTCAGCACCACGGAACTAAAACACATAAAAATAAGTCTAAGATACCAAATTGAGACCAAAGGTACGTACCTCTGCGGTCTGAGCCAAATAGCGCTTCAGGTATTCCTCTCCCTTCTTAATACCCTCTATGGTGACTGTTCGGGGGGTGAGATACTTGATTGCGCTGCTGAGAAGTAGTTGACCCTTGGCGTCTTGCTTTCTCCACGACAACAATCCACGCTCGCGTGCATCGTCTTCAGTCGCTTTGAGGGCATTGGCCATCACATGGGCATCTTCGGGTGTAACTTCGCGTTCACTCGACTCGTCTCGTTTGCGCTTTGGCTGCCTGCCAGTGGTTGCTGATCCGCGTTGTCGCTTTTCCGAGGGGCCAGCTGCTTGGTTAGCTGCCTCGGCACGCTGCCTTGCCTTGGTTGCGGCCCTCGTTATCTTGTCGCCCTTCTTGCCTTCGGCCTTTCGCTTCTCTGCAGCCTCTCTCCTTTTTGCCAACACCTCTTGTGCTCGTTGACCAGCGCTTGTCGGGTCGACTGTGTCCCAGATTAGAGGTATCTGCAGATGTAAATAATCAGTTAGCTAAACATAGAGTGCAAATTGACTGACAGACCGCGAGTGGAAGGTCAATTGACACTAGGCTATGCAGCGGATCAGCGGTCAAAGACCCAGCACCACTGGTCCCGAGCCCGTAGGGAGGTTTCCCACAGTGCTTTGGTCGAATGGTCTGTTGAAACTCGTAATTCATACTACACATAGCGCATATACTCACAATATACTCACTGATTGTACCATTTTCTGCAACACGTCCAGCTCCTTACCAGGCCGCAAGTGCTTCATATCAATCCAGACGTTGTGGAACTGCCAGTCCACGAGACCTAAATAACAAGCATAAGCTTTGAACCAGTCAACACGGAAAGCACGCACCGAGGAATAAGCAATGCATAGCATTGACAACGATCATTGTTGTTGGGTCCCAGTATGGTAGGCGAAGGAGTTCGCTCCAGCGATACCCACCAGGCTTGCCCTCCTTGTACTTTGAGGCAATGAAATTTGAACGCTGGTTGTTGTTCTTGAGGTCCTTGTATGCCCTCGCCGCTTTTTTTTGCTCTCTCCGAGAGCGACGTTCAAAGGCTAGAATTGTCAGCATAAAAACAATACTTAAGACAATGCAATGTACCTTGGTTACACATGTGAAGCTTGTGATGCGAGCACCAGCAGACAGTGCAAGGGTAAGTTGCACCTATTCTAGGGAAACCACCGACCTTTCGAGCAGCAGGAGTGTCGCATACAATAGCGATTAGTGCTGCTTGGATGACCCTCACACTACCATCTGCGACGAGTGTGAATAGAAGAGATATGACGAAAGATAAGCTTACCTCGATCTATGAATTCCATACCATCTTTCCAAAGCGACTTAAGTTCATTAACCATTGGTTTCAGGAAATGATGGATCGTGTCAACGTTCGGCTCGTGTGGCCCTGGGATAACACCGACCAATATCTTGTTTTCAGGACGCACACTACAGCCACACAATGTTCAATATAGGAGGCTAGCACACAGAGTATAGGCCAGAGTCTGAGCTTACCGGAGATGGGGTGGAAGGTTAGCGATGCATAGGCTTATAACCCCTGTTGAGTAAGAAGGAGCACCGCGGCGCGTACTGGGCTGAAACCTAATAGAACACAGCAATGCGCTCAGCATTTAAGTGGCAATAGTTCAGCAACTCGAGTACACACCAGTCGCACATTAGAATATAGCCAATATTGTCCGGGTTCTCGAAGAACTTAGAGCCGTCCTTTTCGAAGTTTGACCACAGCTTGGCATCCTGGATGTCCTCCAGAGTACCTGGCGGTTTACCCTCGCGCCTGAGATGCTCACGGTGAGCGCGAATGGCTTCCATGATCTCCGGACGGCTGAGAATCTGCCGCGTTTGCTCCTCGATTGGACATTCGGTGTACTTCAGGATGGGTACGTGACGGTAGCGAGGCTTTCGGCCGTGTCGTCTCCTAATCTTCACGCGCGTGATTCGCTTCCCACATTTTTCGCAGTGGGTCGGGCGATCAGGATCTAAGTCAGCTACCCGCTTGAGTACCTGACACTCAAA
The DNA here is from genome assembly GCA_019677385.1 of Ceratobasidium sp. 392. NCBI lineage: Eukaryota > Fungi > Basidiomycota > Agaricomycetes > Cantharellales > Ceratobasidiaceae > Ceratobasidium > Ceratobasidium sp. 392. The sequence continues at coordinate 6,639 of WSLO01000283.1, forward strand.
ATCGGGGCAGACGGCAAAAAAGTCGAGTAGGTCTGCCGGATCACATTCGTGTCGTTTCAGGGTTTCCAATGTCAGAGGGAGTCGGTGTGCTGTTTTATTATTTTTATCAGTGCATGCAATACGAGAAAACAATGAATGGACCAATCTTACCTGGGTTAGCATCTGGCCCGCACCGCAAGAAATCCCCCTCGAATAGCGTACCAAGCGTGTGTAGAATCAGATTTGAACCGAGGGTTGTCAAGTCTCCTGTGCTAGACATTTTCAAGATTAATTCGCGAAACGCACGCAGCGCGTGAGGAAGTTCGCTGGGAGGCGGGGTTTGGGGTGGCTGAGAAGCACGGTTGACTTGAGGGTCTTGAGGCATCTGTACAAGTCCAAATCAGAAATACAAGCGAGCAGGTGTAATTCAGTACTTACCTGTTCTTCGACGCGAGGGTTTGGCTGTTCGCCCTGAATCGGCTCAGGCGGCTCAGGTTGTGGCGGAGTCGGCGGGCGGGACGGCGGCACCGTAGACATTCGGATCAGGAAGGGATCGTCGATTCCCATATCCGTATCCGTATCAATGTCTGCGTCGTCGGCCGAGTTGTAATCATATTCGGTCGGACTGTAATCGTACTCGGACGGCTCGACCGGGGTGACAGTGTGCGACCGCGAAACCGGGTAGTCATAGACGCTGGCATTGAAGAGACCCGCTCCGCTCGCCATGTCATCGTCGCTCTTCTCGGCGTTGTTCTGTTCACCGTATCTAATCGAACCCGAAGGATCGCCTGGGAGAGGGGCTCCCCACGTTGGCATCGTTGGATCGTCTTGGTCGTCATCGAGTTCACGATGTGGTGTGAGCCGTTCGCGAGGCTGAGCCATCGAACTCATCACGCGGGCGGCAAAATCGAACGGATAGGGTTGTCGTCTAGAAGAAGAGCCGTGTGTAGCGGCCTCCTGCGCACTGGGGGGCTGGTCTTTTGGTGTTCGCCATGCGCTTTCGCGATCAAGGCGCCGTTTACACTCGTTACGAGTACGATCCGACACAGCGCCAGCGTGCTTTCTACAGCGAGGATCGCAGGAACGCGGGTCCTGCATATCAACAAAGTCGTAAGTGGTTTCCCAAAATTAAGAAAAAAATCTAGCTTACCTTAATGTTATCCAACGGCCTCATAACCTCCGACCTTGTAACTTAGAAAGGCGCTTTGCGAACGTAGGGTAACAATTTTATATAAGAATAATAGTAGAATACAGTTTAAGCATCGCGCGAGGGAGGTCGGTATGGTAGGTGTTCGTTGAGGTTGGTCTGCGCCTTGCTGGCGCAACGCTCACGATTCTGGTTGGCATCGGTGGGCCTCTGGCTTTGTTAAGCTCACCTATTACGCCAGCTAGACCGTTCGTCGCGATTGGTTGGCATTCCGCAGGCTGGCGGAGTTCGCGGGTGTCGTGGGACGTCATGAGCCCAAGCTCCAACTGGGATCGGCGTTAGCGCGGCGCCTGACAAATTTGTTTGCGTTCGTTGGCGGTTCAGTCTGCGAGGGTCAAATTTGCAGTGAGCGTATACGGGTTCAATTCGTTCAGTTGCATACGCGCCTGATGGTCCCAACCTCATCTCTGGATCTCTCGATGGTACAATCCATATATGGAACCCAGAGAATGGTCAATCACCGGCTGGTCCGTTCCGAGCACATACAAGTTGGGTACGGTCGGTTGCATTTTCACATGATGGCCGCCTCATTGCGTCATGCTCCAGTGACCGTGCCATCCGTGTCTGGGACTTTCAGGAGTGCCTAACTACTACGTCTGACAGTCCAACCAACTGGACGATGAATGAAGATGGCTGGGTCGTTGGCCACGACTCGTCCCTCTTGTTCTGGGTTCCACCCGATCTTCGACCTTGCCTCAAGTGGCCGCAGAACGTCGCTGTGATCAATCAACTGGGCAGTTTCGAACTCGACTTCACGAATGCGGCGATCGGACCGCTCTGGACTGAGTGTTACAAGTCTGAGTAGGATGTCGAGGGTATGTTGTGGGGTTTTTGACGCATACATTCCACTAATCTTGAAGATTTATCATTGCACTTAGCATCTCGTCGTTGGTTAACGGGTTTATTGCTTGATTTTGAGAGGAGTTCATGAACGAGAAAGTGCTTCCGAGAACGCCTTGCGTGTTGGATCGATGATATGCGTTGTTTGCGTTTGATCCTCGTTCCACATATGCTTCCGATTCGTCTTGAAGTTCTTTCAATATCATCCCAAGTTTAAGTTGGCCACTGTCTCACCCGAGGCTCGGAAACCAAGCGCTAGTCGACGATAGGCTAAATGGGCAAAGTTCAGTTTCAACTTGGACTACTATAAAGCTCAAACCCCTGAAAGATGAGGTGAATTGTGTGAGACGCGGAGCTGGTTGCAAAACCTAGAGAATGTGCTGCTCAATTCCGATCCAGATGTCACAAACCTGGCGCATTATGCCGAACCTGAGGACGGGTGTCGATTCAAGATTTTCGTGGAAAATCTGTTCGAAACTTTGAGACTTTGGTTGCGTCGAGTGGTGAGGATAATGATTTATTTTAGGTATTTCCATTCCACTTCAGTAGCGGGTTGAGAATCACTTTTCATTCCATTAGCCCGCCTCGAGAAATCCAGTTAGCCCTATTCACGAACGGCAAATGGGGAATCGTTCAGCTCAATTGTTTCATAACCTCAGTCAAGGCAGTGCGAATATGCCTTCCCTCGGTACCCCGGAGTATCATTTCTCTCTCTGGAGCCTAACTTCTACAAGAGATCACATAAAAACCTATTAACCGTACAGCGCGGACTTCTCACAGTCCACGTAAAAAGTGATAAATATATTCACCTTCCTGATTATACAGTAAATCTGTTTCCTATTGCCGCAGAATGTCTCCGAGCTGACCAGCGCGAGCCTCAAGGTATCGAAATCGCACTTCGAGATAACATATGCCTTAAATTAATAATATGACTATAATGCACGCAGCGAATGGAACAGGATCAAGAGTTGAGCGCAGGATAGAAAATCTAAATAAGAACTGGGATGTTTTGAGAGTCCAGTATGAAGGAACGATGGTCACTCGGTTGTGAGCGGACAAAGAACAGGTAGTGCGAGATAAAACTTTCTCAAAGGTCTGAGAGCAAAATCTCAAAGAAACGAAACGGCCGAATGGTAAGTCAACGCACCCTCGTATCGACCCCGTTGCTTCAGTCTTTTCTGCGAAATATGTGGTTCCAAGGTTTGCGACTCAGACACGAGCTAGGTATCAGTTTTGAAGAACAGTAAGGCCGACTCGGGTGGTTGTCAAACACAGAGAACCAGACCAGCGCGTATAATCGGGTTTTGGCTGTACGATTGAGGTTGTGCGAATGTGTTTGTTGCTTCCTGGGTGGGAGATATACGACGAGCGGTAGAGAGAGCTGATGAACTGAAGAACAAAGGTCTTCACGTCAAATTCGGAGTTGAACAATGGGACAGCACGTCGAGTAGGGCGACAAAATGGAGTGCAGAGCTTGATGTGGGATGATCCGAGCAGTAACCAAGTTTTTTCAACAGGATGTGAGGAGCATTAGAAGTAGAGCACCCACGGGTCAGCCAGGCAGAGGTTCAAGTGAGACATCAATGCTGTGATCGAGGAGACTTCAACTCGCATAAGTTACACATGAGCCCAAGGTGACGAGGGCTCGAAGACGTCTTCCGCAAGAGCGTAAACACGTTAGCCATAGATCGCTCGCGTAGTAAGACACGAGTGAGTTAATACGTCGCATAGTGTTAAAGATGCATTCATGCTACTAGTGCGAGACCGCCAAGGCCGGTATGTCGGGTAGGTAAAGCGATGAGGTGGAAGAGTTCAGGAACAACGGGAGCAAATTGTCACCGTATCACGTGATTCTGTTTACCGGCGGCTTGGAATTGCCTGACCGTTCCTGACCACATTCTTTCCAGGAGATTCGATCAAGACTTTGTCTTCGTTCCTTGGCTAAACAATGAAGTCGACGTTTACATCCAATAGACTTCAGCTTATTTCTACTCGCTTCATCCGACTCGGCTAGGGGGCTGTCTTCTCCTGCCTGTTCAATGCATCAGAGAAAAAGGTGAATTTTCATTCAGCTAAAATGATCTAAACTTACCTAAATTTATGGATTTATGGGACTTACTATCCCCCCCTTTTCATTCAGCTGAATTTAGGGGGATTTATTGAATTTATCTGAATTTAGCGGATTTACCCACCCTGGAACCTGCCACACAGCTGTTATTTTCACATGCATTAGACACCCCACAGTAGCCTTAGGCCATAGGTGGTTGAAACAGGCAGAGATGTCAACTTGGATGCTGAGATAAGGGGGAAACTTATGGGATTTAGTGAATTTAGCTAGATTTAGCCAAATTTGAAAAAGACCCTTAAATTTAATACCAGGTTTTTCCTGACGTGACACCAGTGGTCTTCTCTTTGTACCCGCCCCACCACTCTCAGACTAATAACAATTATGTCCGCCGTATCGAGGGCTCTTGGTCAGCTGATAACGAAGAGTCAGATAAAGATGGAACTGGTGCGCGAGCTGTCCAGGGTGGGACCTGGTGGTTGGATTGTTGGATATGAATGATTCTGGATTGAATGATGAGCGTTTTGATTACCTTTCTTCAAGCTTGCTAATATGCTATCTAGCTTTGCTATCAGGCTCTTTAGAACTTCCGCTCTCACAGCCTTAGGTCCCGCAGTCTACACCATCCGTTCAACTTGTGGTTACAACCATTTCCCAAGGAACATCACTTGATGGCACATTGGCTTCTCAGCTTGCGCAGCCAGATATCCTCTCCAGAACAGCTCATCTAGACTCCCCTGTCTCCCTGCGTCGACCTACGCCTTGTAGTCTAGAATGTGGTACAACGACCCACTTCATAACCCAATAGTTGTCCATATCGCAAATCTGTGAGTTCATTGGCGCAAAAAATCCAAGTCTTCGGCTGATCCAACCGAGTAGAGCGAGTTAGGTTTTGATTGTGACGGTCCTGATTCCAACAATTGCACAGGAGCTCTGAAGATTTCCCGTACTCGTTGTGCCAATTGATCGCTCTCCCCGCACCCACCTCTACCAAGTTCTCTCTTGTTACTTTCCACCCATCCACAAACATTGTGAAGGCCTAGAAGAATGTGTTACTTCTACAGCCAATCAAAAATAGCGAACAAAAACTTGGAAACAGCCTGGGAGACACCGACAGGGAAGTTGGTAATAGCAGGATTGCATGAAGAGGTTTAGAAAGCTTGAGGGGAAGATGATGCCAAGAGCTGGGTGGGGCGCCGCAAGCAAGGAGGTTAACGACTGGCACTTGCCCATGTCCGACAAGTGGCTGGTTTACTGAAGGGGTTTAGGTTGATTACTCTGCTCTACTTGGGACATTTAACAAAACTATGCTTGGTACATAGTTTGTATTCTTCCTCGTTGCGATAGTGGATGACCTCCCGTAGCATCTAAAGCTAAAGCTAAGCTAAGCTAACGGCTGGGGGACTACTTCACAGAGTAATCAAGCATTAAGTAAAATATGATGTCATCCAGATTTTAGCTTAGTCTAGTTTAGCTTTAGAGCTTACAGGAAGTCATCCAGTGTCAGTAGACGATTTTTTCCAAGGTCATAGAAACTTGACTCGAGACGAGGCGACTGCCATACACGTGTTTGATGGAGGGAAACCTGAGTGTGCATTCATGTTGTTCGGCCTGTTGGTGTCGGGCACGTCGTCTCAGCCGGGTGGATTCAGAGGGATATTGAGAGACGCCGATGGTGATGAATGTACTAACTATAAGACTCGGATACTATTGTACATTCCCTACCTTTGTCATGTACTCTTCCGTGGTTACTATTATACTTGGTCTCCCTTGTACTGTTTCCCGATTATCTCTCACTAGTATATATGCGCTGTATCTAGTTACACAAATACCATCCCATTCTTTCCATCAGGTTATGAGCCCCGCCCAGCTCTAAATCTTATTGCGAATTCAGAAACGGTTTTCCCTGATTGGCGCGTGCTCGAATTTGTTTAAAAAACCGCGTCAGTAAACGACGCATATCTCAACAACGAGAAAGGCGTACAGAATGAGAACTATACTGCCGTAACGGGACAAAAGCGGCGCACAATCCTGTGCTACCTACTTGAGAAAATATTGAGATGTAGGATTGAGCCACATCAACTGTAAAACGCATATATCTTGACAAAACGGTCACCTACGGGTGCAGAGTACATGCGACTATCCTTTGAATAGTCTGTTGAGTACTTATGTAAGTGAAAACGCGTTAAAGCAGAGACATTTGGCGGAGAACGAGCCGAGCACCTCTGCAAAAACCATTGGTGTAATTAAAAAGGAAAGTGAATGATGGTGTAATGATACCTAATTACGCTTCATTACACTGTTACACCAGTAATATTACACCTAATTACTCCGTGAGCCACTCTCCTTTATAATTACACCAATTACTCCTCATTACCCCTCATTTTCCCCATGTTTTTTTGCTGAGACCCCGCGCTACACAAAACCACAACCACCTGCCAGACCCAAATTCGCTCGGCTTCAGGTCAATTCCTTCGTGGCAAAATCAATATCAGGCCCATTGGGTACATGTGTACTGTACAAACTAATTTTGTATCTGTAGGTGGCTGTTTTGTCAAGATATAGTCGTTTTACAGTTGATGTGGCTCAATCCTACATCTCAATATTTTCTCAAGTAGGTAGCACAGGATTGTGCGCCGCTTTTGTCCCGTTACGGCAGTATAGTTCTCATTCTGTACGCCTTTCTCGTTGTCGAGATATGCGTCGTTTACTGACGCGGTTTTTTAAAAAAATTCGAGCAAGCGCCGATCAGGAAAAACCGTTTCTGAATTCGCAATAAACTTACTACAATACCGACTTTTATTTTGTCTCTCCAACTGCAGCCTCGTCGTTATGCCCGGTTCCGAATCTGGATCGTCCCCCGCGCCGATCGCCACTACAAGCACCGAAGTTTCGGTGTCAGTGGGATCTGGCATGCACAAAATCGATAAATTGAACGGCCAGGGTAACTATACCGTGTGGCGCATGCGTATGATCGACATTCTTGTCGACTGCGGTCTATACGATTACGTTGACGGAACCAGCACTGATCCCGGCTCTTCCAAGCCATCCGAGGGCACGAAATGGACGTCAAACGATCGCAAGGCGCTGAGCGCCATCTGTCTACGCTGCTCGGATGTGATATCCGTCCAACTCACGCGTTTCACATCATCTAAAGCTTGCTGGCACTATCTTGATGCTCTTTACAAATCTTCGTCTCTGCTCGGTCTTTTGTCTGCTCGTAATCGATTCTACCGCACAGTAATGCGGGACGACCAATCGCTTGAAGAACACATGCGCGAGCTGCGCATTGCGATGGACGAGCTTACCGTACTCGGTGAAACCCTAAACGAGCTCGATTATGGGCTGAAAGTCGTTGGCTCTTTGCCCGTCGCTTGGCAAACCTTCATTGGGACGGCTTCGTGGCGCATAGACCGGTCTAAGGACAAAGAACGCGATGCATACGCGTCGGATTTAGTAGCTCGCATAATGGACGAAGAACGACGCCGTCAAGGCGCAATGAACGGTTCCGACGTCACCTTATTCTCTGGATCGACCCCCAACCGCTCGCAGTCCAATAAATCGGACATAGAATGCCACAACTGTAAAAAGAAGGAGCCTGTTAAAGCGGATTGCTGGGCCGAAGGAGGAGGAGCTTACAGGTTGGGTGGAAACCGTCGGAAACGAGGAGGGCGAGGGAAGGCGAAGAACGAGAACGCGAATGCCGCAACCGAAATGGCGTGTATGGCCCATACCAAAACCATCCCTGCGAACGCCTGGCTGCTCGATAGCGCCACATCGTCGCATATTGTGTCCGACCGCGCCGATTTTTTGACCTATACCGCAACGCCTGATGCAAAGGTCAAAGGGATTGGCGGAGGCGCCACGATTGACGGGCGAGGAGATGTCGTAGTTGAGCTCATGGGACCGAGAAATAAGCGTACAACGCTGCGCCTCAAGGATGTTGCGCATGTCCCCAGCGCCCCGCATAACCTCATCTCTGTTGGGAGGGTGACTGACGCCGGCATGACGCTGACAGCAGCTGGCGACGAATTCAAGATATGCAGTCCCTCAGGAGTACAAATCGGGACAGTGGCCAAGCGACGTGCCGGGGAGCGTGGCAGTTTATACCACCTTTCGCTGGTGATGGCGGAGATATGGAGGAAGTGGCTATGTTGGCCAAGACATGGGAGGAGTGGCATCGAGCATTGGGACACGCATCGATTGAGTTGCTGGGGGTTATGGCGAAGGAAGGAATGGTAGAGGGGATGGAATTGAAAGGGCATGCACCGCGGGACTGCTTTTGCGAGGCATGTGTGCAAGGAAAGCACAAAGTGTCGCCGTTTCCAGCTACATCGGACACCAAAGTCGAAAACTTTGGCGATCTCACGGTTACGGACGTATGGGGACCTGCCCCAGTCGCTGGTATTGGTGGTTACAAGTACTATGTCTCGTTTACGGACGTAGCTACACGTTTCACCGTACTTTATCTCATCCGCGAGAAACCCGAGGTTGCTGCACAATACAGGGACTACGACGCATTTATTGCCAGTCTACATAATCGAAAACTCCGCACCGTCCGATTTGACAATGGTACCGAATATATCAATGCACCTCTACTAGCCCACATCGCATCTCAAGGCACCTCATGCGAGACTACCGCACCCCACTCGTCATCGCAGAACGGTATTGCCGAACGCCTTAACCTCACGCTGGCTGACCGAGGGCGTGCTATGCGACTTGCCGCCAATCTCCCCAAATACCTATGGGTTGAAGTCTTCCGCCACGCATGCTACCTGAAGAACCGAACTTACACACGAGGGTTAGGCGTCAACAAAACACCCTACGAGCTCATGTATGGCAAGAAGTCCAACATTGGAGCAATACGCGAGTTTGGATTGCCCTGCTGGGTCCTGGATCAGAGCGGAAAGAATACCAAACTAGACGCCAAATCGACCAAACGCACCTTTGTGGGTGTGGATGTAGGGGGAAAGGCCTGGCGTTGTTGGAGCCATGCGCAGCGCTGGTGTCGCGAAATGTCAAATTCCCGCCGACACGGGCTGCACAAGAGCCCGATGACGACGAGCAAGTAGCCCCTGTGCCCGTCGAGGGGGAGGAAGAACCCAAATCCGAACCCACACCAACCCCTACCAAGGCTGAACCTACCACACCCATCATATCACCAACGTCCAAAGCCCTTAATGCGCCTGTAAAGGCTGCTTCGCCACCTCTTCCAGCCATCGTTGAGCGCTCACGACGCGATCTACCGCCTGTCCCATACGATCTTGTAGCCAAACATGGCAAGGCTGCGAATCCAAACGCCAAATTCGACGTCTTTGGGGCCGTATGTGAGCGATACCTCGAAGCGCGAAGTTGCAAACGCTGCAGATGAGGAGTATGCCCATGTGGTCAAAGAGGATGCGACGTTTGACGACGCATATAACCTGCTAATCGTCATGGATTTAGCACTTGAGGCTGGGACAAGCGACCCAAATGACCGACCTACGTACCACGTTGCGATGAAAGGCGTTGACCGCAAGCTTCGGCGCGAAGCGACTGAAGCAGAGGTTGCTCAGCTAAGGGCCACAGGTACTTTTGTCTTGGTCGACTTACCTGCCGGCAAGAAGACGATCAAATGTGGTTGGGTGCTAAACCGCAAGCGCGATGCGAACGGGAACGTTGTACGACACAAAGCCCGACTGGTTACAAAGGGGTATTCACAGGTTGAGGGGATCGATTACCACCTCACGTTTGCTCCCGTCCTTCGTCTCGACGCGTTCCGCTGCCTTTGCGCAATCGCTGCCATCCAGGACCTTGATATGACACCACTAGATGTTGTCGGCGCGTATCTGAATGGCAAACTCGAGGAAGAAATCTATATGGATCAAATACCTGGGTTTAGCGACGGCACAAACAAGGTCTTACGCTTACAGAAGACATTATACAGTCTTCAACAATCCGGGCGTGTCTGGAACCGCCGCCTTCATGAAGCGCTCTCATTGCTCGGTTACACGCGTTTATTCTCGGACTCATGCGTCCACCGTCGCCTCCAACAAGGCAATCTATCTATTTTAGCGTTTCATGTTGACGATGTCGCGATTTTTACGACCAAAGGATACGCTGTACACGTCAAGGGGGAGCTAATGGGATTATCTGACATGCGTGACTTAGGCGAGCTGAATCATTTTGTCGGACTCCGAATCACACGCAATCGTGTCAAGCGCACCATAACGCTCACACAGGATGCATACCTTGCGTCCCTAATCAAGCGAGCCAAGATGGAGGGTTGTACCCCTGTAGACACACCTATGTCGCGCACAACCGTCCTTGATTGCTATACGGGCGACCCACCCGACTTCGCTTACGCAACGCTTGTCGGCGCGCTTATGTATGCCCCCTCGGCACTCGACTCGACCTCACATACGCAGTACAACACCTCGCACAGTTCACGACCTGCTATGGTCCCGAACACGTGACCGCTCTCAAACGTGTGCTGCGATATGCAGCTGGAACAATAACACGCGGAATAACTTATGAGGGTCTTGCTGATGAAGGCCGTATCCTTGAAGTTGGGTACGTCGACGCTAACTGGGGACTCGACATTCTTAACCGCCGCTCTGTTTCCGGCATGGTCTTCATTCTCGCGTCTGGTCCAATCGCTTGGAGCGCCAAGAAACAAGCGACTGTATCGCTTTCGTCGATGGAAGCCGAGTATATGGCGATGGCCTATGGCATCTGACATGCGCTCTGGTTGCGCGCATTCCTTGCCGAACTTGGATTTGAGCGCACACACGCTGCACGCGTGCTCACCGATTCGCGCTCTGCGATCTGTTGAAGATAGAACGATGTCTTCAAGAGCTGTGACTTAGCGAGTAAGGAGCAGTGGAAGTGTATTCGATAGCACGATGTATCTACAGGTAACACCAAGCTACTTATATACTACGAGTACATGGGAACGAGTACAGGACGCGTAAGTGAACGGCTAGGTAACTGAGAGAATACATGAGTTCGGTTCTATAGTGAGATACGGACCATACATCAATCAATGTCTTCAACACGATCGCACTCGCACAAGACTCGCAGTTCCACGGCCGATCAAAGCATATCGACATCCGACACCACTTTATTCGAGAACACATTGAGAATGGCGAAATTTTGACACCTCACGTTGCGGGTGTTGATAACCTTGCAGACCGCTTTACTAAGCCTCTCCCCGCACCTAGTTTTTCCCGTATCTTTTCAGTCTTGATGTCTTCGTCATATGTTTGAGGGGGAGTGATGAATGTACTAACTATAAGACTCGGATACTATTGTACATTCCCTACCATTGTCATGTACTCTTCCGTGGTTACTATTATAGTCGGTCTCCCTTGTACTGTTTCCCTATTATCTCTCGCTAGTATATATGCGCTGTATCTAGTTACACGAATACCATCCCATTCTTTCATCAGACGGCATTTGGATGCGGTACTAAGATACCTCGAACAAGATGTAAGTCGACTTTCTTCTCTCTAGATTTCGAATTAATAGGAAGGCTAACGAGAGCGGATAGGATAAAACGGCTTACGAGTATTTCTGGTTTACCATCCATAGGCGACGAAGCTAGTTGAGGAATTGAATTGAACTGTGACAGAGAATGATAAAGGGTAAATATATTGGGGACGTGGTGCGTCTTTAGCTCTGTAATCCTGTGTACGACCATTAGTTTGTCTTGGGCGGAATAAGATTCATATCGAATCAAGTAGTTCATACGAGTGAAGGTCTAGCGAGTAGGACCGGACAAGGTACATGCCTCAGCGCCTGCGTGTACGCACAAGACAAAGATACCATCACTCAAGCGCCTCTTATGATCCTGCAACTCGCAAAATCAGCAGTTATCCCTCACAAAGTCCTAATCCAGTCAACCACGGAATGGACGAGCGCCATCACGTAAGCCGGTCCACTGATAACGCGCGGCTCGAGTTGACCACCACCAGCATATACTTTGTCGTCCAACCAACAACAGCTATGCCTCCCAAGTCATCGAAACGAGAACGGCCTAAAAACTTTCTTGGCCGACCGCATCACGAGGTCGTCCGATCCCGTCCCACCACTCCTGAACCATCTGGCGCTAGACAATCCAACGCGGATCCCTTCACTTATACATCCTCCAGCTCTGCGATCGTTCCGCCCTCGGCAAGCCAGTCTGATTCATCTATTCTGACTTCAGGTCCGGATATCCTAGCGCCAGGACTCTTGGCGACCCCCGCAATTGATGTCGCGCCCACCGATCTGCGAGAGGCTACTATTGCTACTCAAACACTACAGGTATCCGGAACTCCTCAAAATGTAAATATCTACGGTACCTGTCTAGCCCCACAGCAGTTGCAATCGCAACAGGTCACCAATATATCATATGCACCGCCTCGGGCTTCGCTAGCCCCGGCTCAACCATTTAGTGCAATCATCGCTCAGCCGCAACAATCTTCACACTCTCGCCAACAGGAAGATCCCTCCACCAGTTGTGCGGCTCCCCAAACACCAAAAGCATCGTCAAGTACCACGCATTCCAGGACTAAAGGGTCAACTGCACTTAAGAGTGCGCTTAGAAAGCTGGGGAAAGTGACCAACGCCGTGCCGCCGCTTGGATCAGTCGTCGATCTCCTTGCAGACTGCGTTGATGCTGTCTCCGTGAGTCTTTCTATCCTCATTAGATGGGCAAACGTTACCCTACGTGTAGATCACCGGCGAAGGGTGCGAAGACTATGAAGTGCTGGCAGAGACAATCGCCGCAAGTGTCGAAGTTCTTGAGAAGCATTTAGAGCTGTCCGATTTGGTCGAAATCACGGAGCCCGTGATGACGATAGTAGAGTACGTTTTTGATGCTTTTGAGGGTCACTTGACTCAAGCTACTTGCAGCAAATTGAAGGAGCAAGCCGACTATCTCAGCGTGAAGCAGAGACGGGCGGGAATCAGGAGGCTTATCGACGTACAACAAGACACGGATGACGTGATGAAGTGCTACCGCAGGCTCAACACACTGTTCCAACAGCTGCAGGTAAGTATGACGCATGTAGGGTTATGTAGACGAAAAATAGCACTGACGACTCTGAAGAATAACGCAATACTTCACATATGGAGATTGGCGAAAAAGAACTGGAACGCAGCGGACGAAACACTAGCGGTGAGATGATTTCGGGCACGAGATTGGATGATTGACCGCCGCGATACTCGTCAGGTCGCCAAGAACGCCATCCTCGATAAACTCGATCCTGCTACCGCCGCAAGATACGACTCGATCGCCGCATCCCAGCTCGGTCGTGGCGCTTGTACTCCCAACACAAGGCGGCTTGTACTCCAGGGACTTCAGAACTGGGCGAATGACCCGAACGGTTCGAAAGTATACTGGATGAACGGAATGGCTGGCACCGGCAAGACGACGATCGCATATAGCTTCTGCAGCGAGCTCGAGTCCGCCGAACAGCTCGCCGCCAGCTTTTTCTGCACTCGCCAGCTACCCGAATGTCAAGACGTCTCCCGAATCGTGCCTATGATCGCGTATCAGCTCGCCCACTTCTGTCGGCCCGTCAAAGAGGTCTTGTGCCGGAGGCTGAGCAGCGACCCGACCGTCAGCATTCGCAGCCTGACGACGCAGTTCGAGAAGCTTATTAGCACGCCGTTGAGGGATGTTCGGGATAGGTTACCCACCATACTGCCGATAGTGGTGATCGATGCCCTCGACGAGTGTTCGAGCCGAGGTGACGCTGTATTGTTCCTGAGCGCACTGTTGCGTTGTGCCGGGGACCTGCCGGTCAAGTTTTTCGTGACCTGCCGCCCCGACAGCGTTCTATTGGGAAAGCTCTCTGCCGGTGGGAGCATAGCGCATTCGTTGCTCCACTTGCACGATATCGAGGAGTCTCTTGTACAAGCTGATATCAAAACATATCTCACACAAGAGCTGGAGACCCTCTCAGTGGCCTCGGATCAGATCGACAGGCTCACCAGGCTGTCTGGGAAGCTGTTCATCTATGCCGCGACGGCCGTGAGATA
>WSLO01000286.1:0-20688 GCA_019677385.1 Ceratobasidium sp. 392
GAAATAACATGTACTGGTGGTGCAGGTCTGAAACAGGGGTTGGGAAGGAAACACTGGGTACCAGCTACAAGTTCAATGTGATCTGGGACAGCTATGAGTTAAGTACCGAATTAAATAGAGGTTTTCGGACCCCCTGAGTGTGATGCAACTGCTTCCAGAGTCTGAAACTGCCTCAGTGAAGCTGCAGGGACATGAGCGCACCTGGGGGATTATTCTTTGAAGATGTTTTGGCCAGCGACGGGCCAGATGCTGGAGTATAACATAGTATGATGGTACCGTTGGAAAGCTGTGAATTTTGTGAATTCAATGAGCACTTAAGCAAGACTAAAGTGTAAGATTTGGCCAGAGTCAAATGTGCTGCGCGCTTGCCTGATTATCTTTTTGACAAAAAACCGATAGCGATGCATGGTATGAATTTATTTCAGGTACATAAACTACACAGCTAAACTCAGAAAATTTCAGGCTATTCAATGAGCTATTAACCATTGGGATGTGGTGGGTTTTCGCAAAACAACTTTGGGAAACCAGCGGAATTGGCTGGAATCCGAGGAATTCCAGGAAACCAGGGTCCCAGAGCCGGTATGGAGCCGGAATGGCCTCAAAGTCACAGAATTTGGGGTGCCGGTGCTGGATTTGTTTGGAAAACCGGGGGCCCTGCTCTAATTCAACATGCTGTGCTGACACTCATGCTCTGGCCCATTTCGCATGATGCCAAGTGCGGATTTGATAATATTTGTGTTGTCAGCCGTGGGATTAGGGAGGTCTTGAAGTTGGTGAGCCTAATAGAATGTAAAAATACCTTATGTCAAGAAAATATAATAGGTGTACATACCAATGTGTTTGCCTCGCTACACTTGACAAATCCACAAGTCATTGTGGTTTCCAAGGTGCCCTGAGTATGGTTGTTGTGGTTGACTTGGATCAACCTGTGGTGCGCGCACCCAAAGACCAAGACCCCAGTTTGATCTTTAGTGCCAAATTTAGTTATCCCATCTTCCAGATGCTGAAGATAGCAAAATTGGGTGTTAATGGGATGTTCAACTGAGTGAAAACATCCAAGATGCAAGAGAACAAGCAAGTGGCTTAGGAGGCTTTTGGGCAAGAGATGTGCTGAGACACAAAAACCTTGACAGTGACACAGTACCAAATGATGTTTCAGTGAATCAGAGACAGACTTTTAATGGATGCGGAAGACTTGAGAGTTGGTGCTTTGGCTGCAGGGGCCTTGTCCCAGCTGTGAACTTTGTGCTGCATCCTGCATAAGATGTCAGCTTGCCTAATTCAATAATTGAAATGTTGCATATTCCTTGCACCCCAAGGATGTAATTCCTTGCAAATTGAGTCACTGTCTTTCCAAGCTATGAAAAAACCACAAATAAGACAACTTCAAGGTGTTGATATTGTTTGGCTTTCCCAGATGTTAAGCGTTCAAGCTAAAAGCAAGATTAGTAAGGAATATGCAAGTAAGACCAACATCACCTGAGGAATCCTTTGTGTGCAGAATGAAGGGAGATATAGCCAATTCAGACAATCATTGGCACACAAGAGAGGGTTACCGCCAGGCGCAGTGCCCAGTTGAGGTGCCATCAAGCCGGGTAGAAGAAGCATGTTCTTGACTATATGCTTTGTTGTGCCAAGGTGAATGAGGTGCATTGCACTGGGTGGGCACATAGTTAACCCATGCCAGGCTAGAAGTTGGTCAAACTTGGTAAAGGTGCCACCCGTTTGCTTATGAATACCCTCTTTCTGGTTTTCTGGTGCATTCAACCACCTAAATTTATTGTCAAGCATGCCTAGGATGTTACAGAGCAGTAGATCTAAAGCATTGTTAGATAGCCCAAACTATAGCATACATACTCACCTTTGTACCCACAAGGGTTGGAGACATAAGGGTGTCAAAGCTGACAGTATAGACAAAAGTCCCTGTGTGCCTACAAACTTTGATTCAAGCTATGTAGTCCAATGACCCCAAGCTGACATGTGTGTGGACTGACTCTTACTCTGGTCACTTCAGCTCCATACTATTAACTTCCATATGGTAGCCTACAAGCAATGTTAAATACGACGTCGAATGAAATACTGAGCTTACCTTTTTCCAACTCTAACAAATCATTAATCAGTGGTTTGATCATCTGATCAAACTCATATGTGGTTGTTTCTTTTGGCCCAGGCATGACCATAACAAGTATCATGTTTTCAATAATACTTCAAAGATAGAAGGGGAGGTTGTTGATGACAAAATAAGCACCTGTAGAGGTGTATCCCTTCCATTGAAACAAATGATATCTGTAGTAAAGTTAAGATAACTATGTACCAAAATCATTCTACTCAGACTCACCTGTCAATGCTAATTGCCAGACTAAGACCAAGTGGTAAACTAGCTAGTGCTCTAACACTATTCTCACCTGGAGTGTTGCTGCAGACACCATGCTTGTTGTATCCTCGTTCAAGTACAATAGGGTTGCTCTCCTGTCCCCACCCTTCAGATATAATGCTGAACTTGCAGTTGACCTGCATAAATTCTAGTCAACCCTGCTTGTTCCAAAGCCAATTGTCTTTGTCATGGTGGACTAAGCAAGCTATAAGTTCATGCATCCCTGGATGAGATAGAAATCACTCAAGCAAAATGGGAAGTGGGAAGTAAGGATAAGATTTAAGTGGTAGCTGAGTTTGAATGCCTCCATATAGAACCCTCTCTTCCCAGACTGGGCATCTGCAGGGCTCTTTGGTGCCAGGGCGTACATATAGACAGCTAGAAAGTTCAGCATTACTTATGTCTTCCATAGTGTATTGAGTGCCACAAGCTTTACACAGAGCATATTTGACCAGTTTTTCATCCATGTTGATGCCAAGTTGTGATTCAAGTGTCCAAAATGTTGTTGCCGTTGTAGGCAAAAGCATTAGTAAGTGCATCAGCGAGTTCTCCAGCTAGACTACCCAGGATAGCCTCAAGTGTAGACTTGTGTGATAATATAAGTCCACCTTGTTGACTCTCTAGTGTAAGCATGTTGCACAAGAATCCTGCACTAGTTCCCACACTAGTCAAAACATGCCTTTTACCTAGTGCAGGAACCCATGCGGGATTTCTGTGCAACATGCCTACTCTAGTAGCACTGCCAAAAACCGATTCTGTCCATGTACAAATATAAATAATCCAGGTAACATCAGGCTTGTTATCAGGTTTGATGTTGTCTGGAGCCCCAGGATCATTAGGATCAGCCCCAGGTTTGTGGTTGAAGATAGGAGCCGGTTTGTTTGCATTAGGCTCCAAGCCATTAGCCTCAGCACCAGGATCTTCATCTGGTCCATTGTCATACATAGGGTTAAATTCATGATCTTTGCCTTCTAAGTCAAGAGCACCCACAGAACGCGTGGGATTACCATCATCATCATCTGAGCCAAGGGGTTTAGGATCAATGCCACCAAAGTCATCCAGCCCATCCAGTAGCTCTAGATAAGCATTGTTATTCAAGTTGCCTAGAGGTTTGTCAAGCGCTTCTAGCTGTCCAGTAGCTGATCCAGAACAAGAGCTAGAACAAGATGGCGAGTTTGATTGAGACCAGTCAGGATGAAGAAGAGGTGCTGTCAGAGTCCGAAGGATATGAAGGATATTGAGAATAAGTATGTCCCTGACTCAGGACAGTGACTAAGTAGATATAAGAAAGAACTCCTATTGACAAGGAGGTCGAGTTCTTGGTTAGACACCGACGAACTCGCCCTCATTATATACATACACGAGCCACAATCAAATCTACATGTACATACAGCTGGTGTGATCGTGAGTCATACCGGTATTTGCAAAGCAAGTTGAAATACATCTTTGGTCAGCGATCTAGAACGTTCCATAAGTCATGTGATATAAATATACCGAGAAAGGAAACTGTCTCTGGAAAATGTTATTAATCTAGAATATATTCGTGACGGCGTGTCAGGTCATGACAGGTGCATTGACCAGAGAATGAGCAGGCAAGATGCTGCAAGTGCATACAGGCTCAATATATCTGGTATCTTCAAGCCAAGAATCTGGATCAGGAAGTGGGATTCAGTTCAGAGAGCCGAGGGCAATTGTGTTGGGGGTAGATTCACGCCCAAAGAGATTATGAGTCAGTTCACAAAGATCATTGAAGGTTTGAAGAGGTCCAGAATTGGTACTGGTGTATGCGTCTCTGTTAGTAGCCAGCTGATTGGTCCATTTATTAGGGTCAGAGTTATCCTGGCTAGCAGAATCCCAAGCAAGCTAGAGATGTTGCCCTGGATATCCAGGGTGTCAAGACCCCTTTGGTGACTGTCTCTCCTCCCTCTTAGGGTTCCTTAAGTAGTGGCTACGTTCATTTAAATGCTTTATTATCTATTATATTGCGTATCTGTTACAGTCGTTCGTTGGTCCTTGTGGTAGACAAGATAAAGCAAGCTGAGGGGTCTCAGGCTTGCATTGGTTTCTTATATGCATGTGGCTTTCATCGAGTCATCCTAATCTGCAGTCCGCAGAACTTGAGTCAGTCACGTGACTCAGAGTGGCCTGTGGCTATCGGTTGTTGTGTTACCCTGATTACGCAATCCTGACTAAGTTACCCTGGTTACGTAATCCTTAGTCAGTCATTGATTACGTAAGCACACTATGGTTTTGTGCGGCTCCAGATCTTACAGGAGCCGTGCTTAATCCTAGGTCACGTGACTTGTTCTCACAATGGTCACGTGATGTGACAATTATGTAACTCGCAGGTTGCATGTGCATTACATGGGAGTGATTACCACATGCGAGTTGGGTGACCACCAGTAAGCGCCAGGTTACAGTAATGTAAAGGTCACATGATGTAATGGTCATGTGACCTTCTAAGTCCTTTGTTTGTTTTTGGGAAAAATACAATAAATTGTAGATTTATTCCTAGATTACGTTATGACTGTCACGTGGGTCATAATACAGGGCAATCCAGCAACCTGCTGGTGGAATCTGGCTCCAAAAGCCAGATCTGGCACCAGCGCCAGCAGCCCGCAGTGTGATTGCTGGAATCCAGCGGAGTCCCGCAGTCATGATGACATTTGTCATCACAACTACTTGTAATATAGCTCATTCAATGCACAAGACACAGCGCTTTCAAATGATGTATAATACATGGCTCAGAACAAATCAATGCGCTAAGCACAGCCATATCTTTATGAGAGAATAAGTCCTCTATGATTTGAGCATTGTGAAAACCCACCACAATCATATGCTTGGGTGCTCATTGAATGCAAAAAATTCTCTGCATTCCAATGGTATATTTCATGCTCCACAGAAAAATAAACTCAGGGAGATTGTTCAACTTCTTTGCCCAAAATATATTCACCTGAGTGTGCAACTCCTGTTTTAGACTTAAATTAGCTATTTCAGCTCTGTCTGATGGTTTACCTGTGCTCTGCTGGCAAAATAACCTAAATTTAGGTGCCTATCTACTTTACTGCTATGCTAAATTACAATGAACTGTTCACAGTGTCTTGAAATATTGCACATGTAGTGTGTTGGGCTATTCCAGCTGGTTCAGCACCTATCAATATAATGTAAGTCCTCTGGGTGTCTGAGCTCTGTCAAAAAAAGGGTTCCGAGTATGCGTGTAAGCTCAGAAATACATATAGAGGTTTTCACATGAATGTACAGGACATACTGTGTGAATTATTCAACTCAGGGGGTGTTTCCCCCCTGTTTCACTCACTTGTAATGCTCAGATTGAGCTGAAACTTGGTATTTAAGGTCTTCTAATGGGTTTGCATCCATTTATGACAAGGGAGCAACATTTGCATGGTGATATTCTCTGGTGGATGTGGCACATTCAGGGGTCAAACCCCCCTATATGTGCCATAGCTCCTGAGGTATTTGTCTGGCAGACTTGTGAGTATGCACATTCAATTCCTCTCATCAGTGCACATCAAATGATATACATATCACTAATAAATACTTATGTCTTAGTTAGTGCTGAGTGGTGCGCTTTCTCCTGAATATGTTTGCAGACTGTTTGGGCACAATCTCACTGGCATTTTTTTTTCAGATGCTCATATGTATATCATTGTGATTGCGTGAATTTTGCGCGTCTTACTATATACTTCACATTAGAATGTGGTGACATTAATGAAAATCTCACCTTCTGGGCCCTCCCCCACAGTCCAGCAGATAAACAGGCATCCAGCAACTGGCTCTGAGTGATCCCGGCACTGGTGCTGGCAACCTGCAGCCGGTTTTTTGCTGGTTTTTATCCGGCAAACTGGCGGAAATCCAGCATGCTGAACTCCAGCCCAACATCTCCAAAGCAAGGAGTGCAGCTGAGAGAGGGAGAGAAGCATCCAGTCTGTTGGCATCAGGAGTATTGGAACAAAAAGATCCATCAGAAAGTCTGCCATCAGCCATTTCTAGATTATCTTGCTGGCCAGGCAAGTCTTTGGGGGTAGGAGTGAGTGGGATCCAAGGAATTGGCGCAGGAGGCAGAGGAACAAAGCGCTGAGGATCAGCAGAGGCAGGGCATTGGCAAGAGGGTCCAGAAGAGTTGGCATCCATCAGCACGTTCTTGCTGTGTTCCCAGGTTCAATAGAGTAGACAGTGTTGTCAAATAACGGCCAGAGGATGGGATGTCTTTGTTTTGCAGTGCTTGCAATGGCAAGGCTTCCAATCCAACTTGAGGCCCAACACTTTCTCCAGACTAATCTTTTGTGTAAAAATGTCAGCAAGCACAGTCTTAACCATCTCTTACCAACCCTTTTCCTCTCCTTTACTGCCTGCTCTCATGTCTCCTTGTCTATCATTTTGGTAAAAAGATTGTGTATTCAATGTATTTAAGTAACAGAATAAAATTAGTGGGTTGAAATAATGGGTGTGTCAGGTGTTGTGGACGTGGATGCGGTCTGGTTGTGGTCAGGAGCAAGTGGTGCATCACCGACGCACTGCCTTGGCTGGATTGGTGGTAATTTGAAATAACAACAATCCCCCTAGGCAATTTCTACTGGTAATTATCCACATGCTGTCCCGCCAGATCTGGCAGCTGTCCTGATCTGCCCTCGTCTGCCCTCACCTGTCCTTGCCTGTCCTTGCCTGTCCTTGCTTGTCCTCAGTGGACATCCTGCATAGAGATGTTGTGGGGGACTCCGGCGCAGGGAATATCTGCAGGTTTGGGGGATAAAACCCGGCAGATATCCAGCTGCAGGATGCCGGAGCCAGAGCTGAGACTCTGCCAGACTCCAGGATGGGGCAAAGAAGGTAAGTTTTTCATAAAAGTCACCACATTTGTATATAAGTTATATCGGAAAATGCGCAAAAATCGCGCAACTTGATTCATATAGGTATCACTACATTACCAAATCATCTTAGGGAGATCGTGTTCAAATAGTGTCCAAGAAATAATAAGGGGCAAGCGCACCCCTCAGCACAAGTTGAGAACGCTGCTACAGGACATGATATATATATCAATCAATGGGCGCTGATGAGAGGAATCCAATGAGCTTACTCACCAGCTGATAGGTGCATTTCCTGAGGAGTTACGGCGCATATAGGGGATTTTAGCCCCTGAAAGCGCCACATGCACTAGTGAATCCTACCATGCAAATGTTGCTCCCGTGTTAGAAATCAATGCAAACCCATTCCCAAAGCTTAATTACAAATTCTCAGCTCAATCTGAGCAGTATGAGTGAGTAAAGCAGGGGGATAATGCCTCCTGAGTTGATTAATTGATGCAATATGTCCTATACATACATGCATGAACCCCCATGAGTCTTTCTGAGCTCACAGGAGTGCTCAGAGCACTTTTTTGATATAGCTTAGACCACTGAATGGATGATAACATATATAAATAGTTACTGAACTAACTGAGACAGCTAGACAGGCTAAATATGAAGTATGGCAAGGCACTATGGGCAGTTCATGGTGATTGGACATGGTAGTGAAAAAGACAAGCACATTGATATAAATTATTTTACCTGTGGAGTTGATCTAGACCATCAAAAATTCTTGAAACAGCTAATGTGAGTCTGAAACAAGGGTTGCGCACTCAGGGGGATTTTTTTGGGCAAAGAAGTTGCACAATCTCTGTGAGTTTATTTTTCTACCAGATAGAAAAACATATTATGAGAATGCTGCAAACTTTGCGCATTTAATGAGCTATATAACATATGATTGTGGTGGGTTTTCATAATGTGCAAATTGAGTAAAAATTTCTGTTTTACAAAGATCTAGCTGCGCTTAGTGCAATTAATTTTTCAGTATCAAGTGTTATATATCATTGGGAAGCGTGGAGTTATGTGCATTTAATGAGCTATCATACCAACGGTTGTGATGACATTTGTCACCTGGACTGCAGGACTCCGCCGGATTCCGGCAAACCTGCTGCAGGATGCCAGAGCTGGAGCTGGATCTGGCTTTCTGAGCTGGAGTTCCCCTGCAGGCTGCCGGATCCCCCTGGATACCTGGGGCAACATCTCTAAGCCTGCAGAAAATCCACAGTGAACTGTGGTGTAGCCTTTGCAGGCTGGATGAGCTGGCTTGACATGAATTTATGAGGTTTTGAGCAAGGCTACATATGCTACTAGGGTCTTAAGGCACTTAGACCAGTATGTACCCATTATTTTTGTCTCAACGTCCATTGAAACCCCTGTATGAGCATGATTCCTATGAATTTAGCCCTTGTGGCAGATTTTGTGCTTATTCACCCCCTTCCAGTAACTCAATCTGTGCAGAACTTGGAATATATGCTGATATAGGACCCCTGGGTGGATTGCACTCAGAAGAGCAACATTCTCATAGTGGATTTCACTAATCTGGGTGGCGCATTTCTGGGGTTAAGCCCCTTGTAAGCACTAATTCCCCAGCAATTCATGGACTTGATTCTTATAGGGCATATAAGTCACATATTTGGAATGCTGGGAATCTGATGCATTTTTTAAGCTGTGAAACATCCTTTTGCAGTGAGATTTAAGGTTCCACAAAATTGTCAAATTGGGTTAAGGCAGTACATGACAGCCTTTTTGCTTTGCAATGAGCGCAGTACCATAGTTGAATACACACAAAAAATTTATGCATGTAGCGCAGGATCTCATAGGAATATTGAGCCCCTAAACTTGTGAATCACAAGAATTCTGGCTCAAAACTCCACGTTTTTGGCCAATTCCTGCTCCCACTCCTGCTCCTGCAATGCGGGAGATCACAGGAATTTCTTCCCACAGAAGCCAGAATTCCCACAAGTGGGAATCCTGCCCAACATGCTTATTGCCACCCAGGCGCTTGTTTTCTGAAATCACAACAGCCCTCAAAAGTTGTTGCCCATAAGTCTTGAAACTAATGACAACATGGCAACCAGCTTAACAGGAAAAATGCTGAATAGGTCTGCTTACGAAGGAGGAGGAAGACATAGTTCTGGTATGTTTGAATGGCTGATTGTTGAAAACCACTTATCTTGCATTGCAGGCAGACCCAAAAGTTCAGACAGCCAACTTTGAAATGAAGGGAGTGTGGCTGCTATTTGATGCAGAGATAACCCCCTGGTGCTAAGAATGTTTGCAATTTTGCTCTGTCAACAGAACAATCAGAAAGATCAAGGCAGACCAAGTAAATAAGCAAAATAGAGGTAGGATCAGGTGGTAGGTGCTGATGGCCATGCTTAAACAGTACTAACATTATAAGAAGACCTACACAAAACTCAAAATGACAGGGTCCAAACTCAATACTGAGCAGAGAGTTGTTGGATGACTATTCTATGAAGCTAGGCAGTGCAGGTCATTCAAGAAAAGCCAAGACTCAGAAAGTACTGTTGAGGAGTACTAGAAGGCTGGTGAGGACATTGATGCACTTGTTCACTCACCATGCAACCTTCCAGACTTGAAGCAATGTCTCTTGGTAGGCTGCTGGTACTCGTACATGGTTACCTAATCAGCATATTGTCAGATCTTGGGCATCAATGAGGTCAAACATGTTTGTAGTTGCTTCCCAATGGTTGCTGTACTAACCTATTGATGTAGCCTGGTTTGGTGAAGGGCAACTATTTTTAGATTGTTGACACTCACTTGCACAAAGGCAGATGGTTGCACTGACAATGAGCAGGCTAAACAGACAGAGCAGGATCAGCATGACTGTGGCACTGACCTAAAGTATCACTTTTGAAACTTTACCTGAAGGTTTGGATGCAGAAGGATTTCACAAAGACCTACAACCCACCTTGAGACCCTTGAACCACTTTGAAGAAATAGAAGCAGTGGATCACCATGCTGCTGAAGTCACAGAATTAATGATGGAATCTATGTGCTACCCTCTGGTTCAAAATGCAGTTGAAAGGTAGATTGTTGCAGTACATCCTGTTGAGACCCCTTTTGAGACTGTCTTTCTTCCCTCTCAGGGTTCCTTAAGTAGTGGCTATGTTCATTTAAATGCTTTATTATCTATTATATTGCGTATCTGTTACAGTCGTTCGTTGGTCCTTGTGGTAGACAAGATAAAGCAAGCTGAGGGGTCTCAGGCTTGCCTTGGTTTCTTATATACATGTGGCTTCATTGAGTCATACTAGTCCGCAGTCCGCAGCACCTGAGTCAATCACGTGACTCAGAGTGGCTTGTGGCTATTGGTGGTTCTGTTACCCTGATTACGTGATCCTGACTAAGATACCCTGATTACGGAATCCTTAGTCAGTCATTAGTTACATAAGTGCGCTTAGGTTTTGTGCAGCTCCAAATCTTATAGGAGCTGCGCTTAATCCTAGGTCACGTGACTTGTTCTCACAGTGGTCACGTAATATGACGATTACATAACTCGCGGGTCGCGGGTGCATTACATGGGAGAGATTACCACCCGCGGCTTGGATAGCCACCGTCACGTGATGGAGTGGTAACGGTAATGGTCATGTGACAATTACGTAACTCGCGGCTTGCGGGTGCATTACACAGGAGAGATTACCACCCGCGACTTGGATAACCACCAGTAAGCGCCGGGTTACAGTAACATAATGGTCACATGACGTAATGGTCATGTGACCTCAAAGTCCTGTGTTTGACTTCGGGAAAAATATGATAAATTGTGGATTTATTCCCTGATTACGTTATGACTATCACGTGGGTCATAATGTTACTCCCCCCTTTTGGGCGAGTCCTTGCAGGATTCCGAGGGCCGTCTATTACACAGTATCTTGGCCCCTTCCCAGAAAAGTAAAAAGCAAAATTTCAAACTCATGCATCGAGAGGGGTAAGGGTGCTGGACTCAAACTCCCAACCTCCAATCTGGATTCCTCCATATGGCTGATCTCGGTCAAGTCAGGCTAAACCCCTTACCCCTTACGCTACATGAGGTTATTTACTCAGCGTTCCTTTTGCTTTATATACACGTATAAGGCATATACATATTATTATTATCTAAGGGAAAACAAAGAAAGGTGCGCTACTGGAGTTTACCCATTCCACATTCCTCGCTACCCATGCTTCCCCTTCTTCCCCTTCTATGTCTGACCAACACTTCATGATGGTGGCCCGGCTATTGCCTAGGATCACCGTTGGTCGTACCTTCATCAACTTCCTGTGTGCGTATTGCCCTGTGAAGTCCGCCTTGTACTGGCTAAGGGCCTTTAGCGAGTACTTGCCGTTCGTGTGGACCATGTCGTCCAGGATCCATATGTCAGCATCCTCCGACAGCGCTCCCACGTTCCACACGTTGCACATCCAGCTGTGCGTTCCTTTTGATCGGGCGTAGGCCGTCTTCCCAGATCCTGTCTCGCCCTCGATCACCAGAATGCGGTGTCGCATCCCTGGTGCCTTCCTCGGTACCTCCCGCTCAAACCACTGGTCTGCCTGGTCCACGTGGCCCCGCGCCTCCAGCACCTCCAGTTCCACCGGTATCCTAGGCAGGACGCCAGCGTCTTCCTTGTACATGTACTCGGCATAGGCGCGCACCGAGTTCCATGCCGTCGTCATCTGTAGGGGGCGTAGGCGCTTGAAGGTCCGGAAATACTCCTCCTTCGAGGCTGCCCCCACAATCTCTTCTACATCCTCCAGGTCGGCCTGCATGCGCAACCTTTTTCTGCCCTTTCCTTTGACCAGGATCTCCTCCAGGGCCTCCAGGGTCAGTTCCCCGGCCATCAGGTCTTCCACCTCCTCCCCTTCTTTTCCTACCTCCTTCCATAGGTAGTGGAAGGCCGTTAAGGCTGACAGCCCCCCTTGTCCGTCCCTAAGGTCCTTTGGGGCGATGTTGGCTGGGTCCCCTCGAAGTCCCAGTACCGCTTATTCGCAGTGTTCCAGCCCGCATTCCGTTCCAGGCTAATTGTTAGCGCGTGGACGTGGAGGGGGCGCGCCGGGTCGTAGGCCGGTTCCTCTGGGTTGTGCTGCTCGACAACGGCAAGGGTCCACCAATGGTTTGGGCGGTTACAGCAGAAGTGCTCGTAACGCGCTACCAGTCCACTTGTTGGCTTCTCCGGCAGTTTGCTCCATGTGAGCAAGACTGCCTGTGTGCCGATCTGGAACCTGGGTGCTGCGCTCTCGGCGTCGATAAAGGGGTTCAGGGCGGGAGAGGCAGTGTGGCTGGGTCCGGCGATAGACTGGGACATGGCGTGATTTAGTGACTAAGGGGGGTGGAGGCTAGTTTAAGTGCGGGGGTACGACTTGGCCTCCTCTCCTATTCCTTCCCTTAGTACCTTTCCATCATGTTTATTGGTCATGTGATGTTTGTACTCATTATGACGCATCTCCAAGGGGTGCCCTCCCCTCTGTTTGTCGGAGGTCACTTATTCCTCGCTGCGCTCGGGCTCCCTTCCTCCTCCGCTACGGTCGGTGCCCCCTCTCTGACCCCTCCAGTAGATAGGGGATAGCGATGGTCATGTGACCTCTTCTAGTCACGTGACTTGGCTTCCTCTGCTGTTTGTACATGTCCCTTGGTCACATGGTACTTCTCGGCCATGTCACTGTTCTAGTCACATGATCAACCTGGTCACGTGACTACTCTGTTTTCATGTTTGTACATGTTATTGTGCTTCACGTTGCATAAAATTTCCTTCTGTCCTCCCTTTTTCCCTAACTCTCTTATGGCTCGTATGGCAACTCTCTGGTACAACCCTCTTGATTGCTTTTGTTGGTCTTACCCTCTGGACAAATACTGTCCTTATTGTTGGGCCGTTGCCGACGCCGCCCTTGCTGACTTTGAGCATGATGTTGGTTATTGGTCCATCTTAGGGCAATTCCGTAAGTTCTCTCTCTTCTTATTACCCTTATTGAGCTGATTTTCTCTCTTAGCCTGTTTCACAGGTGATGGGTGTCCGCACGAGGACGCCATCGCCGAATTTTTTGAGGAGGGGCAGGCCCCTACTCCTCATTCTCTCACTCCCCCCCCTCCCAACTTGACCAATTACTTGGCGAATCTGGGAGGTGAAGCTCCGTGGCAGCGGCCACGTGTCAGGGTGTCCGCCTCCAGCTCTCTGGTGGTGGGAAGGGTGGACAGGAAGGGTAAAAGGGTTATTTGGGAGGGGAAGAAGGTTGATCCCAAGGGGATAAAGCCTTATCTTTGGCCTAAGGGCCGTAAATAGTTGTATTCTTGGTTCTTTATGTAAAAGGAAAATCAAGAATTATATTTCCACTTTGTCATTTGCGAGAGCATTATTAAGCTTATTACATGTGCACCTTGAGATTGCTAACGCAATCCTCAAAAATTTCCTCCGTCAGGGGCTCCAGTTCTTCCACTGGTTCCTTTTCTTCAGGGACTAGGCTTGGTATGCCTTCCTTTGTAATCTCCATTTCCCCCATGTCAATCCCTAGGTACGTCATGTTGTTGTTTGATATGTCCTTGACTGGCCAGGCGTTGAGCCAGTCCATGAAGTCCTTGGGAGTTGCTTCCCCTTGCCTAATCAGTGCGTACATGTCATCAGTACTTATCATGGCAATTGTACCCCAGTAAGCTGCCGGTGGGCACATTTTTAGTCTCTGGACTTCTTCAGAGACCCTTCTCTTGATTTCCTCTTCCGTCGTGTTATCCTTCCCTTTGTCCAGGGCTGGACGGCCATTGCTTCCTTTCTTCCTTGCCGCCCTGGCCACAGCGTCAATGTTGGACCCCACCACTTTGTCTATTACCCACATCTGGGTACAATTCATAGCGGTTTGCGATCTTGGTCGCTTTGTCTGGCACCATTGCAGCTGCCCCTTCTTTGGATCTAGATAAACATAGTCATCTATCCAGTTAGCAATCTTCCGGTCTCATCGGGGAATTTTGTCTACAACACAGCCTGGCAGGATCCCTTGTGCGTACCTTTGGGCACCTTCCACGCTGTTGTAGGGTGCCCTGATAACTCCTTTCCCTTGCGAAGGACCCTTGCAGGGCTTCATATAGAGGCCCTTGTCGTGCCAATAGGGTTCTTTGGGCACAGATATGGCTGGCATACTCAGCGCGGGGAATGGGTTCAATTTCAGGAGTGGTCGGAAGGTGGCTCAACTGAGTCCGTTTTTGTGTGATTTTTATACCTCCTTCTTCCAGGGTTTGTTCTTCTTTGGCTCCCTTTTGGGAGTCATTCTCTCCTTGCCCAGAGCCTCTGGCATTGGTGCGTCTGGCAAGCGCTTGCGCAAGTCATTTAGCAAGTCATGCATGTTGCTAAATTGGTCCGCGTGCTCCACTGTATCTTCTACAGGGTCATACCCTTTCCACCTAATTTGGTAATACAGTTGGTTCTTCCGCCACTCCCATGCCACCACATGGTCTACTTTGTATTCTTCCTCCCCTTCCTCTGTTATGATTGGCGGAGGCTTTGCTTGTCTCCTTTGGAAGTCTTTGTCATCTTTGAATGGCGACAGCAGGTTCACATGGAACACATTGTGGACCCTTATTGTCTTGGGTAGGTCTAGGCAGTACTCATGAGAACTTATTTTCTCAATTACTTTGAAGGGTCCTCCCTCCCTATTATCTAATTTCTTTGCTGGCCGTTTGGTGGCCAGGTTTGTCAGTAGAAGCCAAACTTGGTCTCCCACCTTGAATTCTCTTCCAGGCTTTTCCAGCCCCTTGTGAATTTCCATTGAGGCCTTGGCCTCGTCCCAGATCTTGTTCATCTTCTCACTCATCGTGACTGCGGTGGGAACTGAGGTTTCTTCGGATCCTATGATTCCGGAGTTCTCCCATTGAGGGTTCCTTCCATAGACGGTTTCAAAGGCAGTTAGGCCCGTTGCAGAGTTCACATGGTTGTTATGGCAGAACTCGGCAAGGGGTAGCCATTTGGCCCAGTCGTCTTGCCTGTAATTGCAGAAGGTCCTCAGGAAACCCCCTACCCACTGGTTTGTCCTTTCCGATAGGCCGTCAGTTTCCAGATGGAAGGCCGTTGAGAATTGGGGTTCTATCCCTAATCTCTTGTATAGAGCCCTTAGGAATTGGCTGTTGAATGTGGGGCCTCTATCCGACACGGTTGTTTTTGGGGTTCCATGTAATTTCCAGATTTCTCTAATGAATATTCCTGCAAGTTCCTTGGCGTTTGTTGACTCCAGGCAGGGTATGAAGTGGGCCTGTCTAGAGAAACTGTCCACTACAGTTAGTGTCATGACCCAACGTCAGGACACAGATTTATTCTTGATTTTCTACTATTTTATCTTATGTTTCTTCAAAGTCATGGATATTCAGAATTACAAATAGTATAGTCACTTAGCTTACGTAATAACCACAAGCGCTTGTATTTGTAATCCTGTAACTTGTACTTGTCACATGTTCTTTATCATCATTCCAGAAGCTTCCATAGTGACGTGGCGTCTGACTCATAACAATGTAACGTGGGAAAGATGTAACGGCTCTGCGAATATATAAGGGAGAGTCTGAGAGCCTTAAGCCTCAGAACTCAACCACTTGCCTACTCTCATAGTCTGGGCTGAGTGTCACCTTCCACCCCTACCCTTTGACACATCGTTAGATCCCTGTCATTGGTTCTTCGCCCCAGCTCCTAAAGCAAGCAGCACTTTACTTATATCCTCCTATCCTCACCTTGGTCTCGCCTCTACCATCCCACTTCCCTCCTTGGTCGTCGTTGGGCCTCTCAGTATACCTTAGGGTTAGCTGAGTTGTATCGTAGTAGTCCAGGCTTGACAGTTAGAATGCTATCATAGCCTTCCAATACAGGTAGCTTTACTATGAAGTCATACGCAATATCCTCCCAGGGTCGTTCTGGAACTGGTAGTGACTTCAGAGGGACTGATTGTTTATGTCCCTTGCTTTGCTGGCACGTTTCGCACGTGTCTACGTATCTATTGGTCTGCGCTTTCAGTCCCAGCCAATAGTACTTCCGTGATATAAGCTCCAGGGTCCTTGCATGTCCCTGGTGTCCTGCTATTGGGCTGTCGTGGTGCAACTTCAACACCTCCAGCCAAATATCCTTGTCCTCTGGTACGTATATCCTATCATTGTACCAGAGCAGTTTGTTTTCCCACTTATATCTGTTGAATTGTCTTCTGACAGAAGGGGGTAGGTTGTCTTTATTTTTTACACTTTCAATTAGACTCCGCACAGACTCGTCTTCTCCCTGTGCTTCTCTTATATCGTCCAGGATACTGCCCCCCAGTTCAGCCTTGAACCCTATGAATTTCTCCGCAGGAATCATTACTTGTGGTTCATTTGGTATATCCTCATGATTGTGTCTTCTTGACAGGGCATCCGGCTTGCTGGACATCTTCCCTGGCCGGTGGACAATCACAAAGTTGAAGGAAGCTAGGATTGTGTGCCATCTGGCGTGTCTTCTGTTCCAGACTGCGGAGTTTGACCAGTGCTGTAGGTTCCTGTGGTCTGTATAGACTATCACCAGGATCTTTGTCCCATCCAGGAAAAGTCTCCAATGCTCAAAGGACCTTATTATCACTAATAATTCTTTATCATGCGTATCGTAGTTTCTTTGCGGCTGTGTGAAACTTTCCAATAGGAAGGCTATTGGTTGTAACCTTCCGTCAGCCCCTTTTTGGTTTAGCACTGCCCCTATTGCTACCCCTGACGCATCGGTCTCCAGGTAGTAGGGCTTCTTTGGGTCTGGGTGGATTAATACCAGCTCCTTTCCTATTGCTTCTTTGATTGCTTGGAAGGCTTTCTCCTTAGTGTCATCCCAAGTGAACTTTACGTCCTTTTTTGTGAGTTCTGTAAGTGGTTTAGCCAAGGTACTCATGTTCTCTATAAACCTCCTGTAGAAGTTTACAAACCCTAGGAAGGCCTGTACTTGTTCTACTGTTGTAGGCGCTTTCCATTCTAGAATGGCCTTCACTTTTTCCAGTTCCATAGAGATCCCTTCAGGGGCAATCACAATTCCTATGAAGCTCGTCTTCGTCGTGTAGAATTTACACTTATGTGGTTTCAGGAATAGACAGTGTTTTCGCAGACAGCTTAGGACCTCCCTTACATGCCTTGTGTGGTCCTGCCTATTTTTTGGAGTATATTAATATGTCGTCCATGTATACCACGAGGTACACATCAATGAGATCGTGGAAGATCTTGTTGACAAATCTTTGGAACACAGCAGGGCCATTTCTTATTCCAAAGGGCATGACTAAGTATTTGAAGATACCTTCCTTGGTTCTAAACGCCGTTTTCCATTCATCGCCTTCCCTGATCTGGATATTATTGAAACCCCATCGGATATCTAATTTAGTAGAGATTTTGGCGTCTTTCAGCTTTTCTACTAAATCAGCCTGTATGGGCATTGGGAACTGGTCTGGCTTGGTTATGGTGTTGATTTTCCAGTAGTCCACAACCAGCCTCAGTCCTCCGTCTGCTTTATTTACATAGAAGCATGGTGCTGCCGTAATGGATTTGCTTGGTCGTATTTTGCCGTCTTTCAGTTCCTTGTCTAAACACTCTTTTCGCGCTAAAGATTCCACTGGTGACATTGGGTATGTCTTCGCTGGTCTCAGTACTTCTGCTTCTTCTGCAAAGTCTATTGCACAGTCATAAATTTGGTGTTCCGGCAATTCGCTAAACCCTTCCTCCTGGAAGAGGTCCTTGAAGTCTTGAGATTCCTCAGGGATCTCAGCTTCTAGCTCTGCTGCTTTTCCCACAATGTCGTCTTTGTAGGTTATTGATAGATCTTTCCATCTAATAACTGGTTTGGCTTCTTCTAGCCAATCTTTTCCCAATATGACTTCCGTGTCACCTAAGGGCATTACGTAGAAGATGCATGTTAGGTTCTTTCCCTCTACGTCTATGTTTAGTTCCCTTTTCTCTGAGATCTTATCTTCAATCTCTTCTCCGTTTATTCCCACTACTGAGCGCTGGCTCCTGAGTGGCGATGTTTGTATTTCGTTCTTTCAAACGAAGTCCCTGTTAATGAAGTTCTGGGAGGACCCCAAGTCAATCAATGTTTTTACTGGTTCCATGATTCCCTCAATCGATGTGTATATTATAGATTGTCCGTTTGATTTCTTCAGGTAATATACATGCGATGGTTGGGTGATCTCGGGGTCGTCTGACATGGGTGCAGGCGGCCCTTCTAGTTTTCCGACTCGGATTCATCCTCCTCCTCCTCTTCCATTACTCCGGCTTTCCCTTGTACCTTAGGTTTGCCTTCGTATGTCCATTTCCCACGACAGTCCCTCATGACATGTCCGGGCTTGCTGCATTTGATACACAGTTTTTCTTTCCTTCGACACTCCTTTTCCTGATCGGGGGTCTTTACTGTATTGGTTTGGCGAGGACTTGTCCCTGCTTGACCTCCTGTTTGCTTGGATCCCTGGTATGATTTATTTCGTCCTGTGGGTGCTTGGTATCCACCTGATGGTCCCTTGGGATTTAATTTTTGGTTTGCAAAAATGAAATCATCAGCTTGAGCTGCTAAGGCAATCCAGGCTTCCAAGGTGTTTACGTTCTCCTCACCTCCTACCATCAATAGTCTCATCAGTTCCTGTCTGACGCTGGGTTTCAGTCCTGTCCTGAACCTGTCAATAAGGGCGTTTTGGTTCCAATCCACTTCTTGCATCAGGATACGGAACTGGGTTGCGTATTCCTGGGCGCTCCTTACCTGCGTCAAATTTTCAAGCGCCCTGATCGCTTTCTCCTTCTTTACTGGGTCTGCAAAATTACATAGGAAAGCGGCTTGGAAACTTTCCCAGGACCTAAAGAACTCATGGGTCTCCCTGACTGCAATTTTTTGAAGTAGTGGTTGGGCCCATTTTGCCTCATCTCCGCTAGCCATGTTCATAAGAGTGGAGGAGATTCTTCAGTTGTTGTTGAAGGTCCGTTCTTCATAGTCTCCAAAGTAAATGTTCATCCTAGTAAGGAAGCCTTCTGCTTCTGTCCCTCTTTTGCCACTAAAGGGTTCAGGCTTCTTTGTTTGGGCCTCCTTAGGGATTCCTGTTCCGGCCATTGTCGTTTGGTTCATGAAGGACGGGGGTTTGGGTTCCTTCCTAGGTTCTGGTTGCTTTGGTTTTTCTGGGCGCACAGTAGATTCCCTCGCAAAGGTTCATCTTGCAAAGGGTTCACCTATCAGGGAATTTGATTGATCTGATCCTAAAACTACTATTCTCTCGGTGTCAGCCTCTCGTTCTTCTCTTTGCTTACCAAACTCCGTCTCCATCCTACTGATCTTTTGATCTAACTCCATTTCAATCCTATTGATCTTTGAATCCAATGCCTCGGTGGTCCTTTCAATGCGGCTTAGACTGCCCTTTTGTTCCTTAAGGACTTTGCTTATCTGTGCCACGTTCTCTGCCGATTTGGTCATGCTTTCTGCCACGCTTTTTAAGTGAGAGAGGCTCGTGGCTAAGCCTTCAAAGCCTTCTCCCATCTTATTTAGGTGGTTGTCTATTTTGTCAAGCCTTTGGCTGTTGAGGTAACTATTGTGCCGTCCCCCATCTGCGGCTCTCATCATCTCTTCAAACTTCTTGTTTTGTGTCCTAACCAGGCCCAGACAGTGTTCTATATTTAGGTCAGTCTTCTGGATTTCATCCATACTGTCCTTTTTCATAGTGTTTAATCCCCTATGCAATGCAAGTGCGATTGTTTGAATAGGGTTTTGTCCTGACGGGGAGTGGGATGCAATTGTCCCTTGGACTGACGCGCTCCCGGTTGGGATCGGTGGGTTTGGCCATTGGGGCGCCTGTAATCGACCTCCTTCCTCGTGTAAGACTCTTGTCATGTCTTCAATTTTGTCTAAAGACCCCTCTTGTCCTAGCGTCCACAGTCGGGGGAGCACAGGTCGAGGGGTTCCTCCAGAGGAACGGGTGGTATTACCAAGACTAGGGCAGGTGATGTTTCCAAGGCTAATATCCCGTCTGGGGACTGGGTTGCGGAGATGGGGGGAATCTATTGGTGGCATTCCTCCTGGCATTGCCAGAATAGCGGGATCTGATTGATCTTCTGGTGGAGGCGGTTGTGGTTCTTGTCGGGTTGAGGCTCAACTGGATGCCCTACTCATCAATCTAGTTGTTGGTCGTGACGTGGGCGGCTGCTGTGACATAGTTTCTGGTTGTTCTCTTATGGATCACAGAGGTTAGCTGGTTCTCCTTTGTACTCAGCCCTTGATACCTGTGCAAAGTATCTGTTACGCCACTAGTTAAGTGTGAAGCTTGCTTTATAATGTTGAGACCCCTTTCGAGACTGTCTCTCTTCCCTCTCAGGGTTCCTTAAGTAGTGGCTATGTTCATTTAAATGCTTTATTATCTATTATATTGCGTATCTGTTACAGTCGTTCGTTGGTCCTTGTGGTAGACGAGATAAAGCAAGCTGAGGGGTCTCAGGCTTGCCTTGGTTTCTTATATACATGTGGC
>WSLO01000287.1:0-20680 GCA_019677385.1 Ceratobasidium sp. 392
CGTTTGACTCTCGATGGGCACGAGGTTCAGCACACGACCAACGGGCAGGAGGCGGTTCAGAAGATTGAAACCGACCGGGAGTGGGACTGCGTTCTCATGGATATCCAGTAAGTTGAATTTGAATCGAACGAAATTACCGCTAAGACTATTTGCCAGAATGCCTATTCTCGATGGATTTGGAGCAACCAAGGCGATCCGAAAGCTCGAAGCCATTGCACATGCCGAGTCCCCCGCTGGAACTATTCCTACAGATCGTACATCCATGCGTCTCAACGGACGAATCCCGATCTTCGCCGTCTCAGCCTCTCTGCGCGAGAAACAGAGGGAGGAAATGCACGACCTTGGCATGGATGGATGGATTCTGAAGCCCATTGGGTTTGATCGCTTGCGAGTCATCATGAGGGGCATTACCGATCTCGAACAACGCCAACGAGACAAGTATCAACCCGGGAAATGGGAAGTCGGTGGATGGCTGGGCGAGCCGAACCCGATTCTGAGACTTCAGCACTAATTAAGGGTCTCGTGGAAGGAGGCGTGTTTTCTTGGACCGGTTGCTTCTTTATGTTTGATTTTTGTTATCTTCCTCCTGGTTGTCGAGCTTTGACTGAAGCCAAAATATTGTATTTTAGACCCACACCTCTTAGCTGCGAAACACGTGTAATCAGCTCCATATCAACACTCGGCCTAATTTACTGAGATCGTCCGTGTTAGTGGAGGTGTTTTTCATCAAACGGAGAGTATATTGGTTATTGAAGCTTACTGTCCTGATTGGGTAGCCACTCGTGGAACCTTTTGCTTCCATCCCACCACCATCGAGGTACCGGAACCTTCCACGGTGCCTTCTCCTATTGAAGTCGTGATGACTAGAGCTGACATACTTGCCAGGGAGGGTGAGTAATTGATATGTTTATTGGCGTATATGCATGATTTTGCCCCTGCAACAAGTGCGCCTTCCCACTCTGATCGCCAACGAGAAGCCGCCACTTATTTCAAATATCCTCACTCCACCTGGTCATTTGGGGTGGCTCTTCCCCTTGGTCTCAGCTGCGGCCGTCTCACACTCCACATCCACGTAACAAAATTGTCCTATATCAACGAGAGGTTAACATAATTCATTTGCTCCTCCTACTATCCCACCACGCCCTCATCTCCCCACTCACCCAACACTCTTTCACACCCCCGTCCTTAAGAACCTCCAACCGCTTTCGGTCCTGCATAATGAGATACTCAATCGTATTCGCGTCTTGAGGCGATGCGGCTCCTCGGACTCTGAGCTTGTACTTGACGAGGGTTTAAAAGTTCTGACGGCTTGGGGCAGGTTTGGAGTTCACCATTCGGAAAGCACTAGAACCAGTTGACGTGATAAGAGGAACGAGGGGCGATAATTCAACCGCGTACCGTCTGTAGGACGCCAACACTTCCTTTTGAAGTCTAGAGTACCGCATCGCACTTGGCGTGGTATACGTTGGGAAGTTATGCCAAGGCGTGATTACTTAATCTGCAACTTTTGGCACTGCACATTTCCAATAACCTACCTCCATCGCCATTCCTCATCGTCTACCCGTCTCTTTCTCTCATCTAACCCGTCTCTTTCCCCCGGAACTCATTCGTATCGCAAGCGTCGTAAATGCACAACGCCCTGCCGAAAAGTTTAGGCGTAAACGCGGCATATGAATCAGATGCATCAAAGTCCATGATCACAGACAAGCGGGAAGACAGAGCCCAAGGTGCGAAGGGAAAAGGCAGATGACGGAGGTCCAATACTGTAAGCATACGAATCAAGCTCACAGAGAACCCTTTGTTCGCTAGCTGGCCATCACTCGCTACGTACACTTCTGACTCACGGCCCTCTGCATGTATGCGGCTCGATACAATCCGACCAAATTTGAATACGTTTTACCTAAGTATTCAGAGAACGAGATGGCTCTGAAAGCTCATCTTTTGGCGTTTGTAGTTGGTCTGCACTGGTCCATATGTTGAGGCGAATCCTTGACTGCAGCCCGCGTATTGATGCATGATTACAAGGCACGTGTTCCTATTTTTTTTTTTTGGGTACATATTTAACATGCTACACGAACACAGGGTCGAACCGCACAGAAAGAGGAGGAAACACAGTGAACGGGAAAAGGGTGGCACGGGAAAAGAGAACAGCGAGAAAGCCAGACACGGGTAACAAAGAGGAGGTAACAACGAGTAACTAACTAACTACCTAAAAGGAGCAAGCTAACGTTTAATAAAGGCCGAAGAAGAAGAAAGGAAACGCTCAATGGCCCTAAGACCCTTGTACGTGCCAAAAAGAGGTTCGAGCTGAATCGACAGTGATATGGCTCGCAAGTGGTGGCGAGCTCTACTATATGTCGAACAGGCACGTGTTCAATCACGAAATCCCCAGAGGTAAACGTCATGCATACTTTTCTTGCAAAGGAATACCAGAGCTAAGTTTGACTCCACCATTTTGAGGCAGTGTTGACGGAACAACGGGAGATAGCCATGAGCGCCAACCAGACAACCGTCCCAGAGCTATACATGTCGCATCTTACTCCCATCGAGCAGTGCTTCCACAATATATTGACCCACGAGGACACGGATCAGTTCAGAACCCGGTCTAACATGACCGTCGGTCAATCTACTGTATGAGCCTCGGATATACAGCACCTCTGGCGGATACCAAAGTCCGCGGCGTGATATGGCCGAATGTAGATCCTAGGTCAGACTCTTAGCCATCTTGAACGTTTGCTTGCACAGTATATGCGCCCGAGTGCCGCATATAGCATAGTTCTCAGATAGTACCATCGCTTTTGGTAGGCGCTTTGTACGACAGAAGGGGTTTCATGTCCAGGACTGTCAGGCGACCACAGAGGTATATAAGCGCTATACATCCCACTCGTCATCCTCACACCTCCCTACATCTACAGCTTTTCTATCTGATTCACCTTACGAGTTCAAAATGGTTACCGTCACAATTTACGGAGTAAGTTCATCTAGGCCCGTTCCCTTTAACTATGTCTCACTTCGTGCCCTCTACAGATCCCGCTGTCGGTGGCCACAAAGTCTGTCCTGACGGTCTGTCACGAGCTCGGCATCAACTATGAGTTCTCCACGGTCGACATCTTCAAGGGCGAGCACAAGAATCCCGAGTACATTGAATCTAAACAGCCGTTTGGCCTGATCCCCGTTCTTGTGGTAGGTCCTCATGCTCATCGCGCGCTTTCTTCCGGGCCAAAGCCAATGTTGCTTTACGTCAGGACGAAGATGGTACTCAGCTCTTCGAGTCTCGCGCGATCGGTCGCTACCTCGTCGCCAAGTACGGTAAAGACTCTGGCCTGTTGCCTCCCTCGAGCGACATCAAGGCATATGGGCTGTTTGAGCAAGCAGCTAGTATTGAGTACTCGTCTTTCGACCCTGCTGCGAGTGGGTTGGCTTATGAGCGCATTTTTGCCGAGTACGTATTCTCATCGACAATTCGGCGCAAACGTTGGCACTAATCCATCAAAGAGCGTTTGGTGCTCAAGGCAACGAAGCACTTGCCCAGAAGCACATCAAGACTCTTGAGGCGAAGCTAGAAGGGTATGAACGAATCCTCTCGAAGCAAAAATACCTCGCTGGAGACGTAGGTCCATTGGTTTCTATCACTCTGACATGGTATCCTAACTGCTCTCCTAAGAATATCACTCTCGCCGACCTGTACCACCTCCCTTACGGTAGGTTCGTTGACCAAATCGACCCCAATATCTTTGCTTCCAAGCCTCACGTCAAGAAGTGGTGGGATGATGTTAGCTCGCGCCCGTCGTGGATCATCGTGAAAGATTTGTAAGGTTGTTCTACCGAAGTATCAAGCGCTTGTAGTCTGTCGATATTCGAATGAATAGTGATTGTGGTAGTCAAGTGTGTTCGCTGCAGGAAACGCTATCTACTCGAGAAGAGGAAGCGATCAGCTGAGCCTGCCATGGATGTTTAATGCAGAGCTAGTACGAGGCGCATATAGCGTAGCGTACATCTTTCACCACAGTAAATGATGAGCTTCGTGTGTATATCTGCGATTATAAGACGCTGCCAGGCAACAATGAATGTCAAGGAGAGACGAGAAGGAATCGTGGATGGCACTGCTTGCCGAATACCGGGTACGGTCTGCACATGCGCGTATAACAATGGCTAATAGTACTTACATATGCGAGGCCGCAAAGCTCTGCTAGGTCAATAGGGTCCCTAGGGAGAGATATAGGGCCGCGGACGATAACAGCGGGAAGTCAGATATAACGTACCACATACGTATCGTTTACCCCGCCGCTATCGCACGGTTGAAGTGAGGCCCTTCATGCTTGAGCGGGCAATATTTTGGCCACAACTTGTATCTAAAGATGCAAAGTGGAGGTCCTAGGCTCCAGGCACGAGGTACCGAGGCCGGAGAAGTAGCAAATATCACCTTGATTCCTGATGGGTAACTCTGGTTTGGGTCTGAATTATCCCGATCTTCAGATTCCTTATGGGTGAACTCGTACCGTAGAAAACGGGGTTCATATCAAATAATACTCAAGCTTTCGTAAAGTGATCGCCCAATACAGATAGCACGAGCTATTCTGTAGCAGCTCTAAGTACCAATGTATAGCGCATATATGCTAGCATCTGGTGACGATACAAATCCTCTACTCAGATTACAAGATCATCCTGTTACGAGAAATGACGTTTGATTCTGAAAACTACCTAATATGGAACAATCAAAATGAAGCAAACACCGACTGACATAGAAACCTGAAATCACGACAGCTGCCTAGGCGAGTGGAATCAATTGGACACCGCATGTCAAAGGAGATGATCAGCGCTTGATTGCTTGCCAGCGCATACTTAGCCACCTTGCTTGCCTCATGACAATGTACTGTCTGTCTACTAGAATCCAGTTTTCCTTCCTGCCTCCGCATATTAAATGAGTCTCGTCGACCTCTGTTTGGGACTTGGCTTGTCAAAAGCGACTAGTACGACGCAAAACCCTAGCCAATGTTTTCTACCAAGCTACCCCGTCTGGTCCATCATCTTGTGTCTTCAAAGAATAATCGCTAGTATACACTAGTGATAGGCTACAGTGGTTGATATGCCTTTTCTACTTTCGTACCCGATCTCTCGTGGTTTTCAGCAACCGAAGAATGTTTGACACAGTGCCTCGTCCCTCAATGCTAGCTAGCTTCTTACGGTCAAGCTTGTCGTTGTATTCTCCGCAAGGGGCACTGCAAAGCTAATATATCGGTTGAATGTCTGACTTAATGCAGGAGACCTGGTGGTATGGGCACAACACTCGGCTCTGGACGTAGAGTTTTCTGAATGACGTAGAGTCACAAATAATAGCCCCCATATCCTTTTCGACCTGTCAATTGCTTTCTGCAGCTCT
This sequence comes from Ceratobasidium sp. 392, assembly GCA_019677385.1. Classification (NCBI taxonomy): domain Eukaryota; kingdom Fungi; phylum Basidiomycota; class Agaricomycetes; order Cantharellales; family Ceratobasidiaceae; genus Ceratobasidium; species Ceratobasidium sp. 392. The sequence continues at coordinate 5,381 of WSLO01000287.1, forward strand.
GCCTTCTCTCTGCAATCGATCCAGTGCTAGCAGGCCAATCAAGTGGATCCGTTCCAATTTTTACCAATCCCCAGTGGCTCTCTAGCAACGAAGCCACATACCAGTTAGAGGGCTTATGCAATGGCATACAAACTACGCTCAAAGCTATACTGGCCACGGCCGTGCTCTTCTCTTGAACTAGGGGCTCCGTTCTGGCCTCTGCTTGACCGGCAAAAAAAAAACGCTGAAGACGAAAGAGGTGACCAGAAGGTACCGATATCGAGTTGTGTTGGCTTCCGGCAGAGGCAAGGAGTACTCGGTACCGAATACTACTGCGCCTCTTCATAATGATTGACCCTCGTTTAACATTCATTCCGCAAAAGTTCTGAGAGGTGCCAATGAGTTGAGGGGTTGGCTTGCCAGATTGGGCGATCACGTGGCGGCTGACCGATCTAGGTATGGTTGATCTTATCTTATCAAAACCTCACTCGTTGACCCACCACTTCGACGAAAGTGACGGTCGGTCTTTAACTTGTTACGGCATAGACACGCGATACACAATCTGGAGAGGCTTCTTGTCCGTGTTTCATCTCTACCAATGCTGCCATCCATTCCTACTTTGCCCCTCAACGACAAACGTGATATCCCTGCTATCGCCTTTGGGACTGGGACTGCTCTACGCGACAAGGATGCGACCGCGTACGTCGTTCAAGCTTTAGAGGGCGGATTCAATCATATCGATACCGCGCAGATATATCACAACGAGGAGAATGTTGGCGAAGCGCTTCGGCAGGCGTTCGGTGGCAAGCGCAGAGGCTTAGTAGACAAGAAAGTGGACATTGAGGGACAAATGGTTGGGAGGCTCAGACGTGAGGAGATATGGGTGACTACGAAGTATGGTAGCCAGGGTAATGCCGAAGCTGCTTTGGACGTTAGCCTCAAGAAGGTATGTGCACTCAGCTACCAATTTGCCCGCTGTACGCCTTTTGCTAATATCGAGACAGTTGGGACTTTCCTACGTCGATCTGTATCTCATCCACTGGCCGCAATTCGCACCTGATATTCTCAGAACATGGGCTGAACTGGAACAGGCACAGGAGCATGGGAAAGCAAAGTATGTGTCTGTTCTCGGTACGATGTCCGGGTGATGCTAATCCTTCAAACCCGCTATATCCAGATCTATTGGCGTGTCAAATTTTAGCGTTGAACAATTAAAGCTTATCATTGAGAAAGGCAAGGTCGTTCCTGCCGTTAACCAAGTGAGCGCTATCGATGGCCGGCGATCGGACCGCGACAAATGTGCTCAACTGTTCTCTTCTTTAGATTCCTTTCCACCCATACAACTATCACAAGCAAGTCGAGCTTCTCGAGTTCGCAAACAAACATGGTATTCGGATTGAGAGTTACAGCGGCCTCACGTAAGTGCTGCAACACATGCCTCCCTCGTGTACTCGGTTTTGACTCGCAACTGGCCAATAGACCAATTACGAAGCTACCTGGGGGGAAGCTTGATAGAGTTCTGGCTCGCATAGCCAAGAGTCTCGGGCCGAAGGTTACTCCGGCTCAAGTCATTATGAGCTGGATCAGAGCAAAAGGCGTCGTAATTGTCACGTAAGTCTTTCAAGCTCATTGTCGTTTATGAAGGTAACAGTTTATTCTCGCAGCACTACTTCACGAAAGGAGAGAATACAAGAGTATCTAGGAGTTTTCAACTTGCGTAAGTTTGCTCATGTATGATCCTAGGGATAGGCTGTGTGTTTGCTGATTCCACGTCCCAGCTCATTTAAGTAAGGATGATGTGGCAGCGATTGACGAGGCAGGAAAGTACCCTCCTTCAGCTCAACCTACTTCTTCTTGTATCTGGCGGCAACAGAGTCCGTTGTTTATCGCATTAGTCTCGGTATTGTTGGCTATTATGGTACTCTACACGCTCGCCACCTGCTAAACCAATATATTTGACCATTCTATGACCATTGTTTCATCCCCGATCAGCGTGTAGGCGGATCGAAGAAGCTCTGCCGAAGTCATTTCAATAATCAGCCGAGCAGGTCCATGTGGGGCGGGTGTATAAATACGCCAGCTACGCCGCCTCTATCCCCTTCCCTTCCTCCCCTTCCTTCTCGATTACTTGGCTGCCTGCTTATGGCTTTTAATTTAACCTTGGCCGCTAGCGGGCTTGCTCGGTTCAATACCCCTTCGTGACGCGATATGAACTCAGTCAGCTTGAGCCTCACACAGGCTGGCCTTAGAGCCCGTCCTACATTTCATAAAACTACTCCCGCCTGCTTGCTCTCGCCTATTTTCTAGTAACCTTACAATTCCTCTCTGCGTCCCGCGACTTGAACAATTTGAAGAGCTTCAATTCAATATAACTATACTAAACACGGACAAACAATGAGCCACCAGAACTACAAGAGAATAAACCATCACTGCGTCGACTGTAGCATGGTAGATGTGTGTATCAAGGCGCGTATGCAAGGTGGATGGGTGGCTGATGACGTGGCGTGAGCATGACTAATTCAAGCTGAGTCAAGATAGATAAGCAGAATAAATCGAAAAAAATCCCAATCTCCGGGGTATATACGGTCGAATACTTGAATGGCACAGGACCGGGGGAGGAGAGGATCTCTAGGCACCAGGGGGTCATTACGGCATTCTGCAAATCGGCCGGACGATATGTACCAAACCTACGTACAAACTTCGTAGAGTGTCTCCAGCAAACGGGAAACCTCGCATTGCGCTTGAGGATAGGATACAACTTCGCAGGCTGCCGCCGCCTCTCGAGCGATCGTGCCCCTTGGAACTAGTTGACCGACGAAGATCTCCGACGTCAAGACCCTGATCGGCGTCCAAAGCAAGACCGCTGACAAGACGAATAGGAACAACAGCCATCGCGAAATGAACGATAGATTGCATGAATGCTCGGGTTCTACTTCTAGCGCTGGGCCTGCGACCGGGCGAGCTGCGGCTGCGACCACGGCCTGCCGTCTTCCTGGACCTTCTGGGTGATGCTCGGGCTCGGCCTTGATTATATGGACAAGGATTAGCGCGCGGGCAAGGGCCAAGAAGGGCGCGAGAATGATGCGAAGGAGCTCAATAAGGGCCCGGAGGAACCAAGAGATGATTTGGAGGGCGAAAGGGACAATAGGGCCGCCGCTGCGCGAGGATCAGCTTTCCGCTCAAGGACCAAGCTCGTGCACATACTCAGGCTGCCCAGAGGCCGTGGATATCCCTTCGAGTCGTTCAGCCATTGCGTTTAGAGAGTATAGGTCTCGCGCCGTGCTTTCCAGGCGGCCGTGAAGCGTGATCTTGCAGCCGCCACACGGGCCCACGTGATCTTGGCCTGTCTCGGGAGTCTGCTGCGCCAGTTCACCGTACTCGATGACATTTATTTGCGAAACGTCCATTTCGCTTGGGAAAACGTTGTTCAATCAAATGCCTCTTGGCCTACCGCACTAGCGACTAAGGAATCCTCCAATCTTATTGTTTAATTTCAACTACTCAGCTGAAATAAATTTGAAATACATGTCTCGAGAAGGAAACAAGGACGACTTATGTTTATACTTAGGTCGCGATATGCCTACTGAGACGTTACTAAAAGACTACTACTACACCTACTAGTCCTCCAAAATGCATATAGAGGGATCTGGTATCGTAAATGGCGCCAATTGACGATGCCTCACCGGTTTCAGCGCGAGTTCAGGTTGAGTCCCCACATATAGCCACGTACGTGTATTTAGCCGTAGCATCATGGGCATTTTCAAGCGCGGAACTGGTATGGCGCACGACTGGATTACAGTAGTACGAGCCATCACATTCAGCTAGCGGAGGCCGTTTCAGTACAACACCTTTATTCTTTATTCTTCCTTCGGCAGCACCCGTGAACCTAGTCTCCGAGGGTTCTGTTCGACTTTCTATAGCGTTAAAAGTATCATTCGTGTCGTCTACAACCATCAATGAGCGATAAATTTTATTCATAATAGATCTCCTTGTTCAAAGATCGCTACGTCGACGCATTAACTTGGAGTCTCGCACCTACAATCTGGAAACGTACTCAACGCCTTTCGTCCGCCTCTCAGTGCCATCTTGCAATGCCGCCGACTCTGCCAGTCCGATCTTATCACTCTTCACTATACGTCAATAACATGCTGTCCTTGCAACGAGAGACCAGAACCGGTAGGAGAAAACCCAGAGAAAACAGCGTAGGAAAACGATGGGACTCATTGCGGAGCGCCTGACTAAAATGGTCGTTTATGCCTCAACGACCAGGTAGCAGTCGAGTGGTGTTTTGTAATAGACGAGGCGAAGCAGAGGCCGATTGCGCCTGGGTTAAGTACAGGTGCTAGGTACGCCAGGCACGATTGAACACAGGCTCATGGTCGATGTTGGTGATGTCAGTTATACAGGGCATAGTATATTCTGCCTTTCAGCCACCACACGAGTCAAGTGAGGCCACCATGCTTGAGCAAGCAGGATCACTACCGGGCAAAGGCCCGGAACTCTAGGTACGAGGCACCGAGAAGGGAGATTGCCGTAGATCCTCATCAGTACCCCTGAGTTGAGTCTGGATCGTCTGTCGTCATTCTCGTAGAATGAGGGCTTGTGTTTGACTGTACTAGGACAGCATTCCTGCAAAGCACGTGTCGGCTATCATCCTATAACTAACTGGATGCCAATAACTGGCGCATATATGTTGGCGTACGCAGGATATTTGGGTTCTCACCCACACAACGCTGCCCTATCATTGTAGGCAAATTTCCAATTTGGAAGTTATCGATCGTGGATAATGGTAAAATGGAAGAGACACTGACAGACCCACACCTGTAAAACTATGGTCGCTGTCCGTCTGATGCGAGAAAATGCCGAATTGGACATCACATGCCAGAGGGGATGATGAGCGCTTATGGGAGCCTGCCAGCTCATATTTGGCCATTATCCCACCCCCTTGCCCTACAGCACATGCGCTGCTTACCTGCTAAGGGTCATTTTTGCTTGCTTCCTCTGCATACTGGGCAAATCTCATCGGCCTTTTACTCGAACTTTGGTGCGTCAGAAATGACAAGCGCACCGCAATATGGTATATAACGGGTGCCCTCTGCCAAGTTACTTCGCTTGTTTTTTGCCCTTCTGAGCTTGCGAAGAAAAGCAACCAGAATAGATCACTATGCTATAATGTCTCATCTCCTTCGCCTAGTACTGAACCTCTCGCGTTTTTTTAGCAATCGAGGGATGTTTCGCTAGATGCTCTACCTTTCCTATGTCTTCTTTTCTTGTGGCTATACTCCTGTTCGTCCTGCCTTGGGGGTGTGAGCTATTGAAGAGCTGACATACTGACTGGAAGCCCGACACGCCGCAGAAGAAGTAACGTCGTAAGCGTGATATTCATAGCTCTGAAAGCGCAGCTGTCGGTAGGGAACTGGATAGCCAAGCAACGAGTAAAGGCTGCTGTAGTTCATCTCGACTATCTGCCATTATCTAGTATTCCTCTCTGGCTCAGGTAACCCATCCCAATTTGTTTCTAGTTTCGCCAATTTACGCGGCATTTTATCTCGGGCCGGAACTGCGTACTACTTGAAAAACATACGCGGTAACGCGTTGACTGCACCCAGGCGCTGGGATGCGCCCTCTGCAATCCTCTGGTCTCGAGCGTTTTATCTTCTAAACTTTTTACATAAATACGTCAGCTGGACTGAAGCCTCTATGTACTATCCCATACAGGCAACTAGGGCGCTTACTTATTCAACCATAGCTATGACCTGTGTGCTCGGAACTAGCACTGTTATACACTTCGCTGGACTAGTAGCTCCAGGACTGCCAATCGCTGCGCTAGAAGCAGAAACAGATTGACAAAAAAAGCCATCTAAGACCGAACTTGGGCTGCACGGACTTTCGGCGAAGTGGACCGCGATCAACGACAAGTACCATGATGGTGCAATGGAGTGACGCACCTCTGTTTGGTATCGCCTACGAAAATCCGGGATGGAGCTTTAGGTCAATTAGGAGTTGGTGATGCCCACAATGCAATCACGTGGCGTCGTGGCGGCCGATCAACTGAGCTGTAGGCCGATTCTATCTTGTCAGACCTTACCTCGCTCTCGCTGACTCCAACCACTCCTCAACAGCCCCTCCTGAACGGAAACAACGGATCTTGTCGTACAACATGCGTAAAAATATATAAATTTGCAATATCTTACAACCTTGCACTCTCAGCTTGCTCTTGTTGATATCTGCATCTGTTCCAATCTTCCCAACCACAAACACGGTTGGTTCTGGTACTGGAACAACGCCACAAGGCGAAGATACGAAAGTATTTGTCGTTCAAGCTCAAAAGCCCGGGTTCAATCATATTGATACCACAGGGAAATCGCGATAATGGGTGGGAAGGTTGACGAAGCGCTTCGGTGAACATCTAGGGGAGCAGAACCAACTAGGAGAACATATCCTGTGAGGGACAGATGGTCGAAGGCTCGTGGGTAAGATGTGGTGGATTACGAAGTATGGTAGCAGGGATGACGCCCAAGTAGATTTAAACTTTAGCCTCCAAAGTGTGTTGTTCAGCCACCACTCACCAGTTATTCGCCTTGCGCTAAACATGATGCCCTAGCCCACAGCTCCCTGAATTGACTTGTATATTATTCACGGGCGTTATAACAACAATCTGCACTGGTCGAGATGGAACGGGAAAAGCAAAACACAAATGCAAATTGTGAGTTAGTTCTCGGCGTGATGTCCCGTGATGTTAATATGTTAAGCCCGTTTTATCTAGATCCATTGACCCTTTAACTTAGTGTTGAATGGTCAAGGTTTGCGCTTACGGTCAGCCAGGTGAGCACTTTTGATCAACTTACAGCTGGACGAGGACAATAACAAGCCAATGGTTCACTTCTTATAGGCTCCCTTTCACCCACACGCTCACCATAAGCCGGTTCAACTCCTCTACACAGCATTCGGGTTGAATTTACGGTAGTTCCACGTGGGCTCTGCTGTAACTCTTGTTTCTCCACATGGTTGACTCAACTGAAACAGGCCAATCACGATTGCCAGGCAGAAGGCATCTCGGCGAGCATAAGCAGCCGGTTTAGGCCGAACACGACTCTCACCCGTCTCATAAAGAGCTGGATCCGAGTAAAGGGCGCAGTTGTCCGACGTAAAACCTCCCCGGTTCCACCCTGCGCTCGAACGTAACGCTCAGCTCTTACAACACCATATTACGAAACGAGAGGATCCAACAGTGCTTGGATGCGTTCGACTTGCGTAAGTCTGCTTCTGTTTTACCACTGGCGTGGATAGTTAGGCTGTGTGGCTTACCATCGTGTCCGCAGTTCTTTTAAAGGAGGGTGATGTCGTGACGATTAGCAATGGACGACATCCTCCTTGAGTTCGAGATGTTCCTTCTCAAGTCGCCATTCTACGGTCACAACGTCCGACATTTGTCGCAGTAGTCGTAGCCTTATTGGTTGCTGTGGCAATCTCTAAGTTTGCCTCCCGCCAAATTCGTATATATTCGGCGGCCCGATGGCCACTATTTCATCGTCAGCCCAACGTCAGCCTGCCATTGGTGACGGTCTACAACGGGTGGAAGGTTCTCCCGAAGTTTTACGAACAATCAGCGGGACGGGTCCCCATGGGGAATATATGCGGAGGCGATATAATAGCACCGGCTATGTCGTCCGTAGTCCTTTTCCTCTCTTCCCTCCCCCCACTTGCTCGACCGCCTACTTCGGTTCCCGCTGAGGATTATCCGCTAACGCACTTGCTCGCTTTGACACTCTCGCGCTGAGATCTAAGCTCGGTCGACGGAGGCTCCACACCGAGGTGATCTGGAGTTATCCTGGAGCTTTATAAACCCCACACCTGCTAGGACTCGCTTTGACTTTTAATCACGCCTAACCATTCCCTCGTCCGCACGCTCACGACCGAGGATGTTCGGACGACATACATAACTATATACATGATTTGGACACGCAGCGCACACGCCACCAAAGCTATAACAAAGCAATCACCCAAAGCATTGACAACAGACAGCAAGATGTGTACAATGAGGTATGTGTACAACAAAGTGGAGTGATGACCATGTTAGATTGATGACAAATCCAAAAAGATTCAAAAATAAAATCGCCGAAAAGAAATAAAATAGATCCAAAAAAATCCGGGGTTCAACGTTCGTACTACGGACACAAAAACAGATCTTGAAGTCCGGGTCAGTATGTTATTGTGTGACTAGGGCTAACGGTACGTACCACACTTGGGTGCAGACCTCATAGAGGGTCTCAAGCAAACGAGACACTCCGCACTGGTCTGTGGACGTGGCTAGAACCTCGTGGACAGCGGCCGCTGTCTTCACGACGCTTTCAGCCTCTTTGACGATGTGATCGACGATTATATCTGACGCCGCCGTATTGACAGATGCCAAAAACAACGCCACTCTCATGATCACGAAGAACAACAGCCACCGCCAGAAGAACGAAAGGGGGCATGCACGTTCGACTTGTGGATTTGGACCGACAATTGGTGCGTTTGCGGCCGGGACTGGGCCGTTTACAACTGGGACTGCGACCACAGCTTGCGTGCTTCCAGAATTTCCGTGGTACTGCTCGTGCTCAGTTTCGACATTCAGGGAGGTCGTAGCGCGCACGATAGCGATAGGGATTAAGAGAACGGCGTGGAGAAACTGGATCAGAACTTCGAGGAAGACTAGGAGAACTTGAGGCCGATTGACAGGTTCACCCCTTTACGGAAATATTAGCGGTCAAGGCCCGAGGATCCTATCTTTGTTCACACACCCTATCTGTCCACCCCCTTTGGACACCGTGACGGATCGTAGGGCCATTCGAGTTGGATGATACGGGTTTGGTACTGGCACTGGCGTTCAGGCGTGGTCGGAACGGGAGTCCGGATGCTGCGCATCAACGCTCCTTTGCTGGGGGATCTCCGGAGACGTGGGAACGCGGCGAGATAGAAATGCTCACGTGACAAATGAGCCCCCCTAAGGTGAGATTCTCATCGAGAGTCATGTTACACGTCTTGGTAAGTAATTTCACGCCTTGGCTGTCTGAAATATTTTTAAATTTTCTGCCGAGCAGCAAGCGAGGGTACTTGGGAAGAGGCGTGGGTCAGAATGCATACCTTGGGCTGCAATCGATTTATTTTAGCTGGTTGCAACACACCAGCCGCTGATACTGGTCCTAATCCCATAAGGTGCGTCCCATAGGGGTTCATCCCGAAATCAATTTGATAATGTTTAAATTACAGACAAACAAAAAGCGGAAAAAGAAGTAAATTAAATCCGCGCGAGGATTCTATGGAACCAATGGACGTACTTCAGCCACGGCTGTAACTCTCACATGAGATCCTGGTCTGAAATTAGCTTGGCGTTTTTGTTACAAACCTGGGATGGTCCAAATCGTTGACATGGCCCATGGCATTCAATGACGCGGAATCAACTTTAATTTAAACTCAGGATGCGGCGGGCATAAATACGGACCATCTCTGCGGCTTTGGTTGTTTCCTACCCCTTCCTCCCCCTTTGGTGACATCCGTGGACGCACCGGCTAGACTGTGCTGCATATATCATCGCTGATATCACTAGGGGCATCAACCATCTATAATCGCCGATACCCGACAATACTTAGCCTCAGTGTCCCTGGCCCTGGGTATAGCACCGGTATATAACCTTGGAACCCCACGCCTGCAATCTGAACTCACCTTCTTGCTTTCCTCTTGCTTTTCTCGCGTCCTTGTTCTGAAACACTCGGCTGTACAAAAAATGCTAAATTAAATTCATCTATATGTTGGTCTAAGCTAGAACAAGCACAGGTGTACAGGAAAGCAAAATGTACCTCCGCTCTTAGCTCAATCTTCGGGGGATCCTAATCCACTAAAACCATTGTGCCTCAATCCATTGGCATAATAAACTTTAAGGCTGAGTGTTTAAACTTTATTCCCGAGAAAGAAAAGGTGGTTGTCGTGGACTATCAGGTGAGCCGATGGCCATCCGATTACAAAAAGACACTATTCTCATTAATTCCCTTATTTAGGTCCCCTTTCGCGCATATAACCACCACAAGCAAGCCGAGCTACTCGGATTTGCGAGCTAGCATGTTATGCAAATCGAGAGCTACGGCGCCTCGTGTAAGTTTTGTAACGCATGTCAGCTGCGTGTTCCATAGTTTCTGCTCACAGTTTCGACTCACAGAGACTGAGCATGGAGCGGTCACAAACTCGTCCAGAGAAGAGCCGGTTGACGTATCAGTGGGTATGGCCAGCCGCCTCGGTCCGGAGAAGCTCTCGGTCCAGGTTGGCACGAGCTAGATCCGTGAGCAAAGATATTATCATTGTCTGTAAGTCCCTTATGTTCGAGTATAACAGAAATAAGATATTAACGAAGGAATAAATTTAAGAGTACGGTGTTCTCCATCCACCGTAATTCGGGCTTCACCTCGCGTAGAAGCAGGCTGTGTGCGCCTAACTCTCCTCCACAGCCCATTTAAGCGAGTACGAGGTGCAGCAATAGGCGAAATAGGAGATATCTCCTTTAGGTTGCCTCTCGCCTGCATCGCCCTACAACAACAGCCTGAGGTTTTTTCCACTAGTCTCAACATAACTGGTTGATATCGCCCACTCTAAACTCGCTGCCTGCTGAATCCATGCATCTGCTCATTGTTCTACCACCATTTCATCTCTCCATCTTTCAAGTGAAGACCGTCGGAGAAGTACCGCCGAAGTTATCTCAAATATGCGGGATATAAAATCACCGGTTGCAGCACTCTGCCCTCCTCTCGTTGGCGTTACTTGGACGACTATTAATCTAAGCTCCTCTTGAACTTGACCGCCAACGTACTTGCCCACTCTAGCACTCTCGCGCAATGCAACTTGAATTCGGTGAATCGGAGCTCCGCGCCGAGATAATTCGACCTTGGATCTGTGTTGGAGCCTATGCCTGTTGTTCTAGTCTAAAACCACTCGGCCAGAATAGAAGGATGTACCTCTACACCGACCCCCCTTACCTTGTGGGCTTGCCATCGACAACGAGCTTGTTAACAGACCGATCTCATATACACCAGAAAGTCACTTCATACAATAAGAATTCTTGGAGGAGCGTCCAAAGCAACGATCGCAGATAGCAGAAAGGGGACAGAGGTACGTGTACGATGTACTGTACCGGCATAGGCGGAACGTCGATTACGTAAAAGCGCTCGGCGCGTACCTGTATTGACTTCTGTTTGGACCACCTGTCCCCTTGCGTCGGCGGCCGGTGGGACATGGGACAGTTTCGACCTAAAGTCGAAGGTGAATTTGTCATGGAGGGGTGGCCGAACTGGATGCGAATATACCTTGTTTAACATATTAAACCGATTAAAAACATGTTTAAACTTGCTTCGGAAGTCGAATTGCATAGGGATTCAGGTGGGATTGAAATAACTTGTGGGGTGTTTGTGGCTTTTTATTAACATAAGTATTTACTGCTCGCTCGAAATCGAGAAATTTATTCCATAAATCAATTTTGACCCCAGTTTGCCTCATCTATATGTCTCGGTAAGGCGCATATATGCGTGGAACCGACGAATCCTGAAGGATTCTGAAACCTAAAGCTCGTCGCTGAGCCGAAACCATGTAGCTATTTCAGTTGTGAACGGCTAAAGAGCGTCACCACACAACTCACCTCTGGTTTAAAAAGAGTGGGTAGGTAGCATTAGCCCTCAATTCGACACCACTCTCCTTTTATTTCGTCCGCAGAATGCCTAGTTTGTCATACCCAGGCATGTAGCACTTATAGAACCGTCTATATCCTTGATCTAATACTTCTGTCCTCTAGATTTCTCATCGCTTGTGCTTAAACGCCTTGAAGCTGAGGAATCACTCTCGGTCCAAGTCGCCCTCACACGGTTCGCCCATGCACCCCCTCCTTCGGCTCTATCAGTATCCCTCTCTTCATCGCCTCCAAATACATACATCTCTCTCGCGTTTCAATTCTACCTGTCCTGTCGCTAGTTCTTTTTTATTTTCCTTTTTCGATATATTTACAATTTAATTACCAAATTTGGATACAGTTGTCCCACCGCGTCGCGATGCAAGGGGACATGGGACAAAATCAAATTCCAGCGTCGAGTCGACCGTGGCTGGGACAGGGGACGACTTTCCGCCTATGCCGGTACAGTAATCAAACAGCTAGCTGCGGGAGGCGATGTCGCTGACCAATCAAGTAAGCTTGAACTAGGTAAATTAAAAAAATAGGGGAAACTCGTTGCACCGTTCGAGCGTTTCAAATGCCAGATATCCACAGCGGTATGATCCACGTTTCTAAAGAACGAGGTAAACCTTGCGTCGTGCTAGCTGGTTTATCAACTTACTATGCCGCCGTACACATCTCGTAAAGCGTATCAAGTAACCGTGAAACGCCGTATCGTTCTGGAAGCACCAGGTTCACGACTTCGCGCGCCGCGATTACCACCTCCCTAGCGCTCGTCACCCTGGAAACGATTTGCGTCATCGGCCCGTCAATCACGTATGTCAAACTTGTGGCATTTGGTGCCTGGATGGCCGGCCAGAGCGTCGTCGATGCCAAGACAAAAACGAACAAAAGCCACCGGGATAGGAACGACAAACGACATCTGCTTCTCGAAAGGATTTGCTCAACTACCGGGTCGGGCGCGGCTACAACCGTGGCCCGCCTTCTCTGCGGACTTTCTGGATCGTAAGTGGATGGGGCCTCGACTGCGAATGGCAACGGAAGCACGCTGGAAAGGATTGTGACGAATGTCCGAGGGAGCCAACACGCAATATGGGGAACACCGTTGTTGGGGTGTGGATGGTCACTTTATTAGTAAGTCAACGCCGGCTCTCTGACAGACATGGGACGGCATAGGTTAACTTACTCTGGAGTCTTAACCGACATAGACTTCATACTAGAACGCCCCATTTGAGCAGTGTTTGTAGTATAACGTCGATGGACGTAGACTATAGTAGTCTCTGCCAGAGTGGAACAGCTATGTGACAGTTCTGTCAGCCCGGGCCACGTTACAAGCGACCGCCCCTCAAATCAGCTGATAGAGGAGTCACATCAGTTGCGGAATATCTGGATTTCAACCCAAATTTTTCGTCTGGAAACTATTCAGCGATGGTTGGGATTGATGATATGCCCGAGGTCTAGGCGGGAAAGGAGGATCTAGCGGTGGAAGGATATAGCAAATTCCGCCGAGTAGCGCTTCGCTCGGTGTGGGGGTCCTCGGGGTGAGAGGAGATCGGTGTGGAAAGTAAATCTGTTTTTTTATGTGGATAATACAGACCGACTGAGACATCATTCGGCTAATATAGTTCTGGAACTAAGCGTGTTCGACGTTGGCGACAATAACAAAACTAAGAAATTGGCCAATTCCGGTGCTACTTCGCGCTCTGTGGGGTTAACCAAGCGAGATAGGATCACCTGCTGGAGCAGTCAAGTCAACCCGAGCCTCTCTGGGCCATTGGAGGATGTGGAGCATCTCGTTCTTAGAGGACAAGCACGATTCGGGTGTAGGCCGCCGGCATCAAACCGGACACGATTTAAGTGCGTGGATGTAGCAACGTGCATTTAGCCGATTAGCAGCATCGGAAGTGTTGGACTTTTTCAGCCGCAAAAAATAACATGGCGCGTAGATCTTTTGTCACGATCCAAGTACTTAGCCAACACGGGATTAATTCTATTTAGGCTCCGAAACACTGGCAGGATATATAAAGGCAGGCCGCCTCTGAGCACCCGTCATTTCGGCCCAACCCCTTCGGTTTCTTCATGCGGCGATATCTGTGGGCACATCTGACTAGCCTATGCTGCATCTATTCTCCCTTTGATTGCGCCAGGGGCATCATTCATCTACAGCCGCCAATGTCCGATAGCGTTCAGCCTCAACGTCACTGCCCAAATGAAGCGAGTGTGGGACCCCCATGTGTAAGATCTAAACTCTCACCTCCTCGCGTCTCTTGTCTGTCTTTCACGACGAACAAACCGAAACCACTGGACTACAGCAGTCATCTTTCGTCATTCTAATTCTATGACTGTCGCATACATCTACAGCCCGGGAACGAAATCAAGAGTCGAAGGAAACTAAGCAGAAAGTGCAGATGAAACAACAAGTAAGATACGAATAATAACAAAGTTAACAGGTTTTCGAATTATAGATTATTGCGTTGGACGGAAATTAAACTGTGATAGAAGAGACTGGATGGATTTTGTGTTGGCTAAATATTGGTTAACCGTGAGTTATAAACAGTAGCCCTTATTGCTCATGATACTCACGGTAGTGTACGATTCAAGATGAGGTCTACTCAAATTTGGAATTTGACAATCCCGGCGGCTACTGGACAGCCACCGCCACAGCCGCCGTCACGCCCACTGAAGCGATGATGAGGACAACGGCGGTGCAGCGGGCGAGGCGTGAATGCTCCTTACGACTCTGTTGTATCATTGGCAAAATTGGCGCGCCTTGGACGGTGGCGGGTTGTCTCCCTCGCACGACGAGCGCAGTGGTGGTGGTGGGAGGCGCAGTCAGCTCTGCGAGTAGATTGACCAAGACAACCAGGAAGTTCAACGGCCAGAAAATCGAAGACAAGTAGTCCATAATCTGGTCAAGAGCTTGTAGGACCGGGCAAAGGTGCGTCACATCCACAGATACTCTATGGTAGCAGTCTCAGCGTCGCTCTCGGCGGGTCACGGTTCAGACGTACTCTGGCTGTATGCGGCCTGCTGCTGCGTTGTTACGTCGAATACCCATATTGTGCGTGAGATTTACAGCGTGGACGTAGGTGAGGAGTGAAGGGGGCGAGAAGGGGAGGAAGGGGACTCTTGGCCATCCTCGCTAAATTGCCGCATCAGTGGCAGTAAAGGGGTCCAAAGGGTTGCTTCAATCAGGGTTCCAGCGCGGGTGCGCACTCGCGTTCTGCGCAAACGTTGACGAGCTGACTGAAGGTTTTCGCCAAGCAGCACTTGGTGCGCCATATCTCATCTTGACTCACGAGGTTGTACAAGTTACCGAGACTGAGTTCACAATTAAACAAAATTTCAGAATAGCATTCAACAAACAAAATCGCAAAATCAGGTCAAAATATTCAAAGCTACAAGACAAGATTAACCAAAAGAATTATTTAACCCGAACACATTTCGCACGCCTCCTTGTTCTCTATCGAACAGTACAACTTGGCTTGTTCCAACTCGCGTTGACGCTGGCGTTCGAGCGCGGCCGCATACTCCGGGTCGATCTGGGCGGGCGTTTGGGTCGATGTGCTGCTGAGAGTGTCGCTGGATGAAAGAGTCGTTGGCGCGGTTTCAGCGACAGACGGCGTAGACAC
>WSLO01000288.1:0-11340 GCA_019677385.1 Ceratobasidium sp. 392
CGCCTGTGTCCCCTTTATCTGTGGCTTCTGTTTGATGCCAGTAAATTCTTAATGAAGAGTGCCTATATGTACCGAGCTGAGGAGAAACTCCGAGTCACTACCAATTCACAAGGCCAATTTCTAGCTCCAATTGGTGAATGAGAACATGTCAAATAAGGGCTGAGAAGTCTGTCAACGACTAGATATTCAGACTACGTTCTTTATATTGATTTAGCACCTGACTGTTACTGTAGGTAGCGGCTCGATGTGAGTAGCCTCCGCATGGGCATCTCAGGTATCGTAGCTAACACAGCCTCCACATAAACAACTCCTTCATGCCATGCTTTCAACAACTCTCGTCACCGTTACCCTCAACTCCTGAGACTCGGCTGTAGTGTTGACTGCATTGATGTTATGCGTTCCAACCTGCACCTGTCGGACTTTACCTCCATGATGAACCAGGACCGATTGGCGACGAGATCCATCCTCGCTATTAGCTTGGCCGTGAAATTCCCTCAGTGAGAATATGAGCCTACTCGTCATAGTGGAGAGGACAGAGGCGTGCAATCTAGATACCCAAAGAGCACAATAGCTTTAACACCCAGTTTACCTCGAACTTCGATCGGCTCACCCAGACGCGTTTACCGGTATCTTTACTTTCTCATGAGTTGACCCGACACACGTAAAGAGAAGTAGAAGTAGAATAAATATGTAGTACAGCGACCCACTGTTTATGCGTTAGTTCAGAGTCTTAGGGATTAGCCTATACAACTCACTCTCGTATCAACCGGGATAAGAGTGGTGTCACTATCTTGGCTTTGTTTAGGCTCCACATCCTCCAGACGCAGAGCCCGAACACGAGTGTTTCATACACTAGCGGGGCGAGGTATGGTATAAACGAGTAATTCGGCATCGCAAGTGTGCAACCGGTTAACAAAGACGGGACTGGTCATCCAGGAATTGGTTAGGCTACGCCATCGGGAAATATGAGCTGACACACCAGGATTGAATACAGAGGTCATGTCCTGTTGAAACGGTGGGTTGAGACACAGAAGGAACATTACGACAGTTGTTTGGCATACCGGAACTTGTACAGAGAGTTCCGCAGCTACGAGAGCGGTGAACAGAACTAGCAGGATACTCAGGCTACTGCTCAGTGGGACTGTTGAGTCTATAATACTAAATAGATTCAATATAATGATCCCCGCTTACACAAGAACATAGCGTCTGAATTCGAAATAAATGGATATCAATAACACAATTCACTATGTGCGGTGACTGAAACTCGCCGGCGACCATAAAGTGTCCAGACACGGATTATGAGGATACCTAGGATATAGCATATAACTAAGCAATTAGATCTCGTACTAAAAACCTGTCTATCATACCGGCGCTTCCACAAGAAATGGCGGTGGTCCCAACGGCACTGATGATAACCATCGCTAGGCATCTGCGCATGCACAAGATGTAGGGAGCTTCCAAGGATGCACGCAGCAAACTTACAACTATAGATGGCTCAGCTGTTAGCTCCCGTCGTTCCTATAGTTGAAGTGTTGCGAACCTCAGGAGGTGGTCCATGTATGAACCAAGCTGGCAACAGCTGAGAGTTAGGCCAAGTCAAACTAGTACGTTTTACCTACTTGTTGTTGTAACGCTGGCATATATTTGAGCATATGCATACATTATACAATTAGTCAACTTACGTTAAGACACTGGCTGAGACCAACCGGTTGAAAATGTAGACTATTTGAACAAACGACCAACGGTCGTCTAGCCACATATAAGTGATTTCGCAGTCGAGGGTTATAAAAATATTGTAAAGGTACAAAGCAACAGAACCAACTACCTCGCCAAATAAAATTAGCGTGCTAAAGCCCCGGGGTATTCGCCACTCACTGGTTAGAAGTTTGGCTGACTCCAGCAACCAAAATACATCAATAAGCTGGGATATCACGTCCGAGGGGACCAGCAGCGTAGTCTGATCTATAGGCATGTCGGTATGATCCAACGGCAGGTGCTCTGTGTAGCATACAGCGGGGAGTGTATCTTATAACCCAAACGTGGGATTTGCCCTTGAGAAGTGCCTTTACTGATATAATATATGCTGTGTGAGCACTTCCACGACGAGCGCCACAGCTAAGAGGTTTCTATTGTCTAAGAAGGCAACTGAATGCGCGGGAAGCTTTCAGTCGCGAGGTGTTAGACGCCTATCAGCAATCGGTTGTACACAATGGCCTCAGCCTATCGTAAAATGTCCCTAATCGTTGATGTGTAGGGCAGCATGTTTCAGCCTTGCGAAATCAACAGGACAGACCTGACTCTCCAAGGAAGCGGTGATGCTGGACGTACGAAAACCAAGAGTCTAGGTAAGTTCTTTGCAACAGGGTCACGGCTTATTGATGCCCGTTCAGGTCGTCAGAAGAATACAGATGTGTGTTTGCCCAGACTGTTAAGTGCGAGAACCCGAAATTATACGTCCCGAGATCACCCACGAATGTTCAACGGCAGGACAACCTCGGCCGTGGAACGTCGGATCTCTGGCTTTGAGCACCCAAGCAGCGTAGCGAGATAGAATGGATATCGGACAATACCTAATTAGTCCTCTAAGCTTTCTCGACAGAGTGAAAACGTACTCGCCAGCAACGAGCACAAGTTCAGTGTTGGACTCTCGCCACCGAATCAGCTACTGTGAGACCAAGAACGCGAAAACACATAATAATATAAGCAGCACATGGTTTACATTCCACAAGACTCACAGCAATACAAATTAAAATAATTGATTCAAGAAAAAAGGGATCTTGCGAGACAAAAAGCGGACAAACGCATCAGCGGTCAGTACTTCCCCATCGTTTCACGCGTCGACGTAGGCGCTCGAATCTTTCGCCCGCAACAGGGCTCAAATGCGCTTTTGCGGAAGGATCATCTATTTGTAGATTTAGCTAAGGAGAAAATCGTGGGCTGGGAGGAGTCTAACCTTCTATGGCGGCGAGCCAAGATGTAACCCCGATATCCTTACGTGAAACTCCCAACGGGAGTCGTGGTACGAACGCTGATACAACGAGACCAACGATCAAAACGACTATATTTATTGCTTCAGCATGATATTCCCATTTAGGACAGAGCCGATACTTACTAGCTAGGGTAACCGCCAACCACGTGGTATAAACCTGAGTATATGCTACAGTCTTGTCTGGGAAAACATAAGCCACGACTGGCTGCGTCCCAACCAGATACGGGAGCTACATTTTAAATCATCAGCATTGACGACACATTAAGACACAGCTGGAATAATTGCTCACTAAGTGTTGCGAATCTGAGTTACTGAGCATTTTGGCAACATTCGCAGGGTCCAACTTTGTATACTCAGTCGGTGCCATGCCACCGCCAAATGCAACTACCTAAAGGCGCGTCATACATCCGAAAAAAAACGAAGGGTATTGTTTCACTTACAGTCGGATTTGGAACGAACCACCAGTCACGACCGTTATCTTTGAGCATAATGTTACGTGCATTGTAGTGTGACGCGTTATATACGGCCCACTTTCCTGCCGAAGAGATGCCATGCTGAACGTTTCCTGAAATTGGCTGACCCATGAGCTTGGGCGGGTCGCTAGGTTTGGACGGGTCTTGTGCGAAGTTTATAGCAGAATTATTGAGTTGTGTGCCAGCATATTGCAGAGACAGAGATACAGGAGACCCGGCGGTCTAACCAAACGGTTTTGGTTGTTAACTTTTAGAAACGAAATGAGTGTTAACTCACGTTATTGTATGAATCCAGTACATAGCCTTTCACTTCTTCAATGCAGATCGCTGCGTCAAATCCAATACGGGTTCTGTTCGCACCGAGCTCTCCAAATACCTGAAAACTACTGTTCTCCGCTGTGTACGATTGATTAAGCCGGATCATCACTAGTTCCACGGTGAGCCAGCCGTTGCCGTCCTCACCGCGGCTCACGGGCCAGTAGTCGAACGAGTGAGATACGCCGTTATCCCACCATTTAGCTAAACCACGAGGAATTGGAATGATTAGTGAAGAAACACATCAGCCCCAGAAAACGTACATGTCATTGCGATCTCGCTCTCGGTCACTGTTACATTTGGGGTGTCCCCTGCTTCCATAAATGACGTGAAATTTACTGGTTGAAATGCGTTTGCGTTGGGATGTGGGAGTCCCATCAAGTCGAAGGCGCTGTTCACCGCTGTCCAAGGAACATACAGATACGTCATATTCGCTCCCGGAGAATGCGGAGTTCTTGTCTACGTCATTATGCGCCCGTAGCACAGCAGAAGCGAAAAATAGGAACTCACAAATAGCGCCCAAGGTCTTCGATCAGCTGGCACTTGATCCTAGAACCCCATCTCGGCCATCGTACAATTTGGCCAACTGGCCGCGTTGCTGGGCCTGCCCCAACCCTGCCTACTGTCGCGTCTTCGATATCGGCGGCCGACATACCGCCAACCTCGCTCTGGTTTAAGAAAGTCCCAAATCCGGATGGGAGTTGATCTGGTGGGGTGAGTTGCGTTGCAAATGTCTCTGCAAAGTGGACTGAGTCTGTAGTAACCGTTATGGTGTCGTGGGTTTGGCTAGTGCGGTTAAAAGCGAAGTAGCGGTCGGTGGGTATGTGTGCAGATGAAGAAAGCGGGGTTATTGTCCAGGTGTACCTAACTTGCTATCAGAGCAATTACATCATGGAATCAAACACGGAGTGGGTCAGTTGGGATTCCAAAGCTTCTTGAGGCAATGCTCACCGAGAACGTTTCTTCGACTTGTGAGGCCGCCCGCGTAATTTCGTCTGGAGTCACATCGCCTACCACGGTTGTCTCATAGTATTCGTTGGTTTGTATCTAATGAGAAATATCTGGTTGAGTGTTTTCCACAACTGAGATCAACATAATCACGAACCTGTTGGACCGTATAGATATCCACAACCCTGCCAAGAACGAAGACTAGACTTGCCGCTATAGTTGCCGTAATCAAGAATAGCACAATACAGAGCCACCACGGCGTCCGGCTGATCCATGCTCATCAGACTTAGAATGCCGGGCGATGCTGCTGTGCAGTGTGAGGACACGTACTCGTCTCTGACCTTTCGGACAGCCTTCCTATGGCTCGGGGATGTCTTGCCCAAAAACTGTTTGTAGAGGAGTAGAATAGCGGCCCACGGGCTGAGTGGATTGGCGGTATGGTAGTCGAGCTCCTCGTTAATCTCTCCTTTCAAAGATTCATGGATGATCACCGCCCACACTGTAGTAGCCAGTATCAGATATACCTCACAGTCCTAAAAAAATAAAATAAGGTTGCACTCACAGGCAGCCTCCATGCTTCGACGTGAGAGGTCAAGAAGGCTCACTCCCAACGTCAAACCCACTCCGCCGCAGAGTCCTCCGACAATTAAGCGCGCCCAGAATAGGGAGAGACCAGAAGCACCTTTAGAGATGACATAGATTACGGGGAACGCAGCAAAACTAAAGAAATATCGGCGTGAATTGACCAGAACGTCCAAGTTAAGTTTGAGACATACCAAAGTAGCGCGTGAACTAGAATTGGAACAAGTGGAACTGGTTCGAATGCATTCCACCAGTGCTTGGGCCCATAGTTTGGAACTACGTGAACCCTCTGGGAGCCGTCGCTAGGATGCCGATGCGGAGATAGCCCGACTAGGGGGATTGAGTCCCCTGCTTCATTCTGCTCGTTAGGTATAGACGGTTCCGAATAAGGGTCCCAGTATAGATGTCCTTCAGCTCTAGCACCGTACGGTTTGTCTTTGTCTGGAACTGGAGGGGGACCGACGCTCAGTATCTGCGATGCGATTATAAATAAACAACCCTGGGCTACCAATTGAAGACTGACCTGAGGTGGATCATATTCAGTCAAATTACGAAGTGAGTCTGAAGACGATGCTGGAGAGTCGTCTAACGTTCGATGTGACATGGGTATGGTGTGGAAGGTGCGAAAAGTCGATCGTACTCAATTCAGAATTGGCCCAGGAGCTGAGCCTCCAACAAGCGCCCATTCAGGGTTCAATGGACCCTGACGAGGCACAGGATGACTAATCTCATGGCTCGTGGCTCAGCACAAACTCGGTTCAGCAGTAATTTAGCCCATGAAGGTTCGCTTCGTAGTCCCCAGTGTGCATACATACATCCAACTTGTTGTATAGTAAATAGAACTAAACACAAGACGGGTTTGTGATTTTTCTTGCTATGAAACGCTTTAGGTGTTCGGAGCACGCCATTCTCCTATGTGCAGAGAGACTGGCAATATCGGTGATCCCGCTCTCATATCCGGTCATTCTCCGAGAGCAAGCGAGACTTTAAGGAGATAAGTGACCGATTTTACACGCAGGAGATAAATGTATCGTGAGATATAGCAGATAAAAATCTTGGCACTCAACTACTGCCAGAGTGATTGATTCTATACATAGTATGGCTACGGCTCTCCCGACAGGCGGGCAAGCGGCATTCATGCTATTCCTCACATCAGTCTTGGGCTAATTGTGGAAGCTGATTAGTAGACACGGACAAAGGTCTGTAAATCCGCTTTAATAATGATGAATCAATAGGGAGTCTACTGGGAGCCTCCGGGTTTTGCGGCAAACGGTGCACATGATGGCAGTCCCCAGCGGCCAGTGGTAGCTCTAAGATCGCTCAAAGACCCCCTAAACCAGTCTTCGTCAAATTTTGTTCGGATGGTGGTCAAGGATATGACCCGCCTTGCATATCTCGCATCGGCACCTATCGGACCACAGAGATTAGTTGGCCCACGGCTTGCGAGTTTTGTGCCGAGCAAGAATAGGGGATTGATTGAGTGGCGTATAGGCCGCTTGACTCGTGTTTACAGATGGATGGCAGCTGGACTGGAGAATCTGAAACCGAATTGATCAGTACTGGATCTTATCTATCTTGGCATTCTTAACATGTGGCCCGAGCGGTTTCCAAGTGGTATGCATTGCTACTGGACATGGGTTGGCTGGGTTTGCCAGGCTTTGATTCTAGTTGCCGGGGAGTATTAAAGACCTACCACCAACACACATACAATCCTTCTCACTAATCCGGCCTTGCTAAGAGTCGTACCGCCATCAGTATAGGCGCTCGCGTGCACCAGGCGAAGACCGGGAGCACATCTCGCATTAGCGCTTGCCGACATTCATGTAGCGGCTTATCTTTGCGTGCCGAAGCAAGAGTGGGGTCCTACAGAGTGTATGAGGCGACCTATGTGATAAACAAAACGACCTCAAGACTCCATGATGAAATCGGGCTTAGTTGCCTTATCTTCAACCCGCCAACCTTTGACATTCATGGCACCTTGGCGGTTCCGATGAGTGGTACCAATGGACATTCAACATGTATCGGCTTATTAGCTAGAGGCTGGTCGGGGCTCCCGCAAATTAAACAATCTTCAAAATCGACTTGGTTATACACGATGAGCTGATTATTATGCATACAGCTACCTTCGCTATATGCGCGAAATGTACAATATATGCGCCTCCAACTCTGATCTGCACCAGTATACCAATTCTACAAACAATTTGTGGAGCATTGAACAAGTTAGTCTGTGAAGGTATTGGTGTTACAGAGGGTGGCAGACAAGTCAAAGCCACTCGCTCCCGGGGATCCCAGACACAGATTGACGCTTGGCGGAGTTTATCTCCGAATAGTTGATCTGACGTTGTGTTTCGTCATAAAACGAGAGGCCGGAAAGGATCAACCGGCTACACATTGTGGACACAACAGCAGGAAGTATTCTGGTAAGGCCGTGCATCAGTTCGTGAATGGCTAGTCAAAGTTCGTGAACCATACCCAGAGCCAGTCATTGCGCGTCGCATTTTGGGGCTAAAGGAGCCTGCGCCAATAAGGAGTAGTGTTGCTATCACCATAAGATAATACTTCGATCCACTATAACACAGTCTGTGAGATATTCCTGTATAACCCTGACATTGACGTACTCGCGCATCAGTCGCTGCATCAGGGGGGTTCGGATAGTCCTCCAAGTCTTGTATACTGTCAAGAGGAATATTCCAGTTTCGTATATGAATGGGCCAACATAAGCACCGGCGCCGAGTGGACTGGTCTTTAGGGTACAGCCAGAGATGAGTCTAGGTGCTATGAACCGCCGCCTATAGTCAGGAGTGCCTTAGAAATGTGGGTCGAGGCATTCAAACGTACCAGGATTTTCAACGAACTTGCTTTTCTGAAAGTTTTTCAGCCGCTAAATTGAATTTCGGACTGACTTGGTGATAGGTTTACTCACCCTGGCCCGGAGTTGGAGCAATACCAGAGTTGGAACACTCACTGCAATGCACGCGGACACTGCCGTTCTAGTTTCAATGATAGGCAAGCGATTGAGCAATAGAAAAGAACCGAATTTGCATGGCAACTTACATGAGCACCCACGTCCTAAGAGAAAGCTGTCATTATACTAGCTCCATAGACAACGAATATTACTCACTTCCGACCATAGATTGCCCATATTCTCACTACTAGGACTACTGGTTACAGTGCAAATCATCAGTGCTTTAGTGCGTGACATGGAGTTTAGACTTACTCCCAACGATTATAGCCGCCAAAACAGTGCCATATGTATAAAATATAGATATGCCGATGCAGCTGACTTGGATAAGACAGATGGCCGATAAAATGAAGTCTATGTTACTCACATCTATTGTCAAAGAAATCAGATCAATCCTTGTTTAAGTGTTAAAAAAGCCCACCTCTACTTTGAGCCCGTAGATGAACAGCGCTACTCATAGGTTAACATAGTGTCTTTATACTCGAGGAGGTCCTACTTACTAGGCACGTACGTGCTAAATAGTTCCATGGGAGAATTCAACATGCTTCAACCAGTATTCAACCATAATACTCACGCCAGCAGTATAGGTGCCCAAAGACGGTTGGCATGAAAAGCAAATCGGGCAAACGACCAGCGAGAGCCCCACACATAATATATTTCGTCCGGTATAGTTAAAGAAATATCGTAAACAAGGATTGTGCAGGAGATGACTTTAAACGGTCAGTAGCTAGACATCGGCGAAGAAAAATGAACATACGGGCCAGAACCTTTGTTCGCTCAATGTTTTCAAAGAGGTCCGAAGCATTAAGCGCCTCTTCCGGAAGAGGCGGCTCACTTGGCATATTGAACCCGGGTGGCGGAGCGGGAAGGGGGCGAGGGCATTAAGATCCTATAGGTCCTATGAAATATATACAAAGGGCAGAAGTAGATCATTTTCTAATAGCTCCTATAGGGTTGCATGTGCTTCATGTCTTGCGACCGTAGTACTTCGAGTTGCCGTCATCTCCAGCCCATGTCTGATCGAGCCCACCTGGTGAGCTTCTCGGGCTAGATTGAGAGGACCATATTGACAAATGGAGCGGAGATCTCCCGTTTTGGATGAGTTTACTATGCGAGCAAAGGTTTTCCATGCCGAACTGATTGTGGTGGGTCAAGAGAAACGCGTGGAACGATAGACGGGATCTGCGTTGAAGGGCACGTGATATCTCGTGTTGGCTCGCGGCATTGTCCTAAACGACTAGGAATTAGAAATTACCACGAAAGTCTAAAAAACACGTTCCTCAGAACTTAGATCGACTTGAACTTATATAACATCGTTCTCGAAGAACTCGTGAAAACAGGTCCACCTGGCTGATTGCTACAGATTGCTTCAGACAACGTACGATCATTCCTCACGTAACATAGGGTGTGTAGAAATTGGTTATTATTGTACATGATAGCATCGTAAACCTATAGCTCGGCGGAGATAGGTTTTTGAATAACTATATGCGTGCCTGGCTTCGCACCGCAGTCAAAAACATTACCTCATGTGAGCTTGCCAGCATTTATCTATCATTGTGCTTAAGAACTATATTTACACTATACAACACATCCAAGAGCCTATTAAGACCATAAGTACATTAAGCGCGCTCAATGGCCAGCGAATTGCCAGTTGTCGTTTGAGAGAAATTCGTTTGTTGGGTAGCGTAGTCCCGTTGTACCCGCCACTCGCCACTCTGAAAATGCAAGTCTCCTGAAACGGAACTCATTTCCAAGGAACCGAGGATTGCTGATGCGTCATAGTATGAACGTGCTGAAAGGAGCAATCTAGTGCACATGATAGAGAGAACAGCAATGAAGAGTCTATTGGTTTCGATCAGCTACTCTGTGGAATGCGTATACTAGATTGGCCTCATACCCAGATCCATTTATCGCAGCACTCGTTGGGGGAGCGAGAGTACTGAATCCAACAAAAAGAAATGTGCCCATAACAGTTGCGTAGTATATCGTTCCGCTGTTATTCCAGATCTGTGTTAGCTCCTTAGAATACAGTGCATTAGATAATATACGAACTCTTGAATCAGCCTTGACATAAGCGGTGTTCGATTACTCTTGTACATTTTGCGGATCGTCATGACAAATAGCCCGGTGTCGAACAAGAAAGGAGCAATATACGGTATGACTGAATAGGGAGTATTTTTGAACCTACAACCCAGTATAATCTCAGGAGCTGGCAAACGTGCCGGATGAGCATGGTGACCAGATGGCCTCGCCAAAAGTGCGAGCAGTACTCACCAGGGTTAACCACCAGTTCACATAGCTACAATGCCGTTCGTCAAAAGTTGCAATCGAGATTCTATAACGATCGGTAGCTTGCCTTCATTTGCCATTGAATGATGACAACACTCGGTATCAATATTGCTAGCCCAAGGGCTCCAAGTGTTCTATATCTGAAATCAGTCTGTGAATAATCTATGAGGTTGTAAAACGACTTGCGCTAACACCCATGGTCTGGACGAACAATCAATTAGATCAGCTATTTTTAGCGTAATGTCAAATTTTATTTACTTGAGCTCGTATATCGCCCATATCCGTGTAATCAGTACGCCTCGTAGAGAGAAGTCAGTGAGCCAATTCCGGCTCCATGAGATGCAAGCTCACTCGTAGCCACTAACATCGCAACAATCGTGCCGTAGATGTAGAACGATAAGACGGACATGCACCTATAAGTGGCGCTTAGCGAACTCCGTTCAACGGGAATTATCTCCAAAGCCTTCCTGACATACCTCTGCCAAATGTATAACGATCCCAATATTGATCGACTATGAAATAATACGATTCAACTTACCTTACTGCTTGGATCATATAGAAACAACGCTACGAGCCAAAGCTCAGTTATTTGAACATAAACTATATCCACAAACACCCACATGGTAAATATATGCTATCATTCAGCACGTTTGTTAATGAAAGACCAGTGGGCAGTAATACGGCTACACTTACACTAGCATAAAGGGGGCCCACAGACGATTGAGATGGAAAGCGACCCGCGCGAATGACCAGCGGGAGCCCCAAACGTAACGTATTTCAGT